>PITA01010415.1:0-72108 GCA_004023965.1 Spilogale gracilis
CATTAGGAAGTCCAAAGCTTGTCGTATGGCCAGCCCACCTGCAGAAGAGGCTGGGCAAGTGGGCATCTGTAGTGGACCGGGCAGGGGGTAGGGGTGTGGAAATGGCTTTTTATAGTCCATTACCAGGTCCACCAGGAGTTACTTACTTCTCCTTGTGCCTGAGTTCCCTGATCTGGAATATGGGGGTAATAAAAATACGTCCCATGTGATGACCTCATGAAGATTTAATGAAACTGTGTATAAAGTTTACAACAGAATTTGCACATAATAAGCAACAAGAGCTCAATAAATATATGTATTGCAGTAGACACTACAAAAGATTGGCTCCATGAGTGAATTAAAGAACCACTGGGTAGATTCACAAAGGGACTCTGGTGAAGATGCTCCTTCCATACTTGTCCAAAGAGGAAGAGTCAACTGGAGAAGCCAGTGGGAAACTGGGTGATGGGGCTCAACAGCAAGATGCTCCAAACACTCAATAGTGAGTGAGCTCTACCAGAATCAACCCAATGGATAATTGCTACCCAGATCCCCTGCCCGCCTGGAGTCTGTTCTCGGCACAGGCACTAAGTGGGTCCCCAGTCGGCTTCCTCCATCAGTCCTCACCATCCCCAGACATAGAAGGGGTAAGAGAAGTACATCCCCCAACAATGGTAGGTACAGCGGGTGCTTATCGAGAGCAGACCCCCACCAGCCGTTGATCAAGCACCTTATACTTAACTTCTCCGTTGCCCTTCTCAGCAAGACTATGCATCACTATTATAGTTACTAGTCCCAATTTATAGACCGTTTGTTCTTTGTTGATGATAAACTTACAAACAAAAGCACCCAGTCAACAAAATGCAGTTTGGGGATAAATATTTAAAAGGCATTCTCAAATAAAGCTGGAAAAGATAAGTAATTAACTTTCAGAAACGAAGCATTCTCTTCTCTAGATATGTTCCTGCATTCATTCACTTGTCCACTCACTCATTCCTTCTTGCACTGTGGTAAAGGAAATTTTCACCTTTCTGTGTGTGGGGGTCCTGCTCCTGGGTTCCCTGGCAAACCACATTTCACGCTTAACCAAGGTCCAGGTGACTCCTCGAAACCTCAAAGCAGGGGCTCTATTTCTACCCCAACCATATATTGTGAATCTGCTTCATTAAAAAAAGGGGGGGGGGCAACTGGGTGGCTCAGTGGGTTAAAGCCTCTGCCTTCGGCTCAGGTCATGATCTCAGGGTCCTGGAATCGAGGCTCGCATCCAGCTCTCTGCTCAGCAGGGAGCCTGCTTCCTCCTCTCTCTCTGCCTGCCTCTCTGCCTACTTGTGATCTCTCTTTCTGTCAAATAAAAAAAATATTTAAAAAAATAAAATAAAATAAAAAAGAAGCCTTCCAAATATAAAGGCAAGACTAAACTCTCTCGCCTTGCATGTACTTGAAACATAAGATAAAGTCTGTAACTTCCTAGAATGTACCTGACCATGATGATTTGTAACTCTTTATGTAAAAACCATCTATCACCCTGTACCAGATGTTCCTTGTCCGCTCTCTCTTGGGGAAGATGGTGTATCCTAGGCAGCTCTCCTAACTCGACTGAAACTCTTTTCCTTTCTCTTTAAAATTAAAAAAGAAAAAAAAAAAAGGTTTATTCCTTTTGCATCGACCACCTGTATGCATTTGGAGAAAGACCCAATATTGTGTAAGATATAGCCATGTGCCCGAGCATTCCTTTCTTCCCAGGGAGAGGATATATATCTCTATATATACACACAGAGATCTATTGACGGTGTGCAGCACGAACAAAAATAATGGTGGGAATCGACGTCTGAACTTACCGAAGGCAGCTATCCATGTGGACGTAGGAATATCCGCATCATCTACAGAGAGCAAGAAGCCGCCTTGCTTCTACAATAAAGGGCCAAATTCAGCTTGTTGTTTGCAGACATAAGAAACACCCGGGTTCTGCATCAGCTGCTCCCGGAGGGTGTGGAGAAATGGAGGAAGGAGGCAGAGCACCCTGGGCGGCCGGCGGCAGGGGTCACAAGCAGGGGGATGTCATTCCAGGCTGGTCTTGGGCGGGAGGCTCTCAGCCTGCATGCCAGCATCTTGGGGTTCATGGAGAGGTCTCAGTGGGGTCCCTGCACCATCCACAGGGTCTCAGAGCCACATGCCCCTCAAGGCTGCAGCCTGGAGACCAGCTCCCACTGTGGGAACGGCAGGTGGAGCTCAGTTCCAAGGGCGGGAGCATGAGGGGCTAGCCGCAGGTCCCCCAGGGTCATGTCGTCTCCATGATCTTGTCCGCCACACCCCAGCATTCACTTGTGAGCGTTACTTGTATGTTTCCTGTGCACCCTGGAAAACAATCAGACTTCCCCGCCCAGCATTGGTCTCCTGAACTATTAGGTGCACCCTGCCTCTCTCCTTGTTCTCCTTCTAATAGCACTCTGACGGTTTTCATCTGGGGGCTGCCCGTTCCCAGTACAAGTTTCATGCCCCGGGGTGGGAGGTCTTGACTCTCCCTGCCCTGGTGGGCCCAGGACCCAGGCTTGTCCTGTTCACTCCCTGGCGAGACTGTTTCTGGTGAAACTGAAGAAAAGTAGAGCCAGATTCCTCACTCCAGCTGGACCCAATGCCTGTCATCCCTGGAAGTTTTAGCTATTGACTTAGTGTGGGTTAGCTCTTGATTTTTGCATGTTTTTTTTTGTTGTTGCTGTTCTGTTTTGACACTTAGAGCTGAAACCACTCTTACTAATAAAGAATGAGCCCAGGGCCCCTCCAGCACTGGGGGGACAGGGTAAACTCACCAGTCTCCACTCACGAGATGCTCACTGCCTTCCCAGTGTCCCAGGGCACCTGTAGTGATTTTCTCAGACAGTTTCAAAAAGAGACGATATTTACAAGCCAAAAAAAAAAAAAAAATCACAATGCTTTTCTTACAAATTTCTTTGCAACCGAGTTCACCTACTTGTACTTTCTCATGAGGGACTCAGATGTTCACACCCATTTTCCCAAATGTGCACAAACAGCTTCTCCAGAATCCCAAAGGAAATCCCTGCCTACCTTCGGCATGGTGATAAAGCTCTTTTCCCATTTAAATATTTCGTTTAAATCATCCTATAATGCCAGAGACTTCAAACAATTCACCATCCATCAAAAGACAAGTCTTTGACTCTGTTCTTATTTGTGCGAGCTCTGAGTTTTATGCCTTGAAAGAAAATTTATGTTCCTTTATGGGGATCAATTTCCATTAAGGTCGCGTGATATTCTGGATGGAAGGGCGATGTACATCTTGCCACTCGATACTCTGGAGGCGTGCGAGCCATACCTCCACGTCGGTGGTGAGTCCCCCTCTGCAAGTCGTTGTGAGTCCTGTGCCAAGGAGAAGGCACCTGCTGGGGGCAGAAACCCCAGTGAGTCACTCTAGCACAGGATACCTTCAACAACTTCTCTGAGCACCTGACAGCTTTCCGGAGGGGGAAATAATAACGACGCCCTGGTCGCAGGAAGAATGCATACATGCTCAGATCTGAGGACTCAGACAACCTCTCCTTCTCTCTTTGTGTTGTTCAGAGGGTCAGGTTCTCTAAAACGACACTTCAGACCCCGTTGAGCTCTCATCCAAGGAGACAGCTGATTCCGAGAGGGAGCTCAGAGCTGGAAGGGACAGCCAAATCTGCTGGATCTCGTCACCTGCCTTCAAGAAGGGAAGGGAGCCGTGGCTCCTTCCTCTGTGGTGGAAACTGATGTGGGTTCACTGAGGCACGCACAACTGACCCAGAAGCGAAGGGGAGCACAAGCAGCCTGGGCTTCTGGGTCCCCGAGCCGTACACCAGCACCACCCACTCAAGCTCTGACATAAATGAGCATCTGGATCTTGCCAGGTCGTAACAATGATATCCATCCCGTATAGCCGCTGTTAAGAGATGTTCGGTTCTATTTCCATCTTTATTTTACATGCAACTCAGGATTGGCTGGAAGCTCGAAATGGTGAAGAAAGGCACCTCAGCTCTCGGGAATTCACTTGGAGAAAAAATGCCGTACAGGAAGCCTGTTAAGGATGTTCTCTGGGGCGCTGGTTCTAACAGGAAAATGTTAGGAACATTGTCCAAAGGTCTGTGAATGAGGGAACTGCCCGATGACCTGGGGTGTGACGGTGACGGTGGCTGCCGGAGCGGCCTGGGCCCCATGGGGTGGCCGGTGCTGAGCGCAGCCCTAGCTGGTCGGAGCGAGCTGCTGCCGTTCCAACTGCTAAGTGTTGGGGATCCCAGGTGATGTTTGCCCTCACTCTAATTAACCAGGCTAAAGGCAAAAACAAAAGCAAAATCTGGAACAAATATTAAACATCATTCGTAGGGTTTCTTCACAGATAGGAATGAACAATTCCCAAACTGTTTTAATGTGTTCCAGAGTTGAAGGAAGTGGTGCACACAGAGCCCCGGGTGAGAGCGGGGTCGCTCACCGATGGAGGAGCAGGTGTGGAGGGGAATGGACCTCACAGCCAGGAGCGCGGGTCCCCCCAGTGCGGGGTCAGAGCGGGATGGAGAAGGACAGAGGGACAGCGAGACAGGACAGAGAGAAGGTAAAGAAAACACACTCTCTCTTTGTTTGCATTTTTCCATTTTATTTTTTAAACAGCTTTATTGGGGTGTAATTGTTACACGTGTGTTTGGACCAAGTCAGATGGACAGCGGGACAAAGGCACCAAGGGAGGTGGCCAGAAAGGTAGAACAGCGGATCTTGGGGGTTGGGGAGGCATAGAAAAATGGAGGGGAAGACAGGAAGAGAAGAGGAAGAAAGTCAGAGAGCGCATATAGGAGGGCAGGTTTTACTCTGTGACCTCTGCATTCTGGGGTCCTTTGTGCCTTCCGAGGAGGTGGGGGGTCCATGCGCGGTCTCGCCCCTGTTGTGACCGCAAGATCCCCTCTGCGTCTTCTCTCACCCCTCACTGTTACCACACTGGCAAGCCTCTGCCTAATTACAACCGTTACTCTGGTGTGTGAAATAAGTCTCCTTTACATCTTGGGCTAAATTAAAATTTAATCAAGTTTCAGATTGCCATAGAACCGGCAAGCCAATGACAGCTGCTCTGTGAAAACCGGAATCTGATTAGAAGCACCATTGAGAGACCATCTCCAGAGGAAGTGGCTGGGGCTACTGAGACTCCCGTCCACAATAATGATTGTATTTAAATATGAATAAACCCTTCTGTGCATTTCCCCGGGGACTGCCAGGGAAGGGGAGGCTTGCCTTCCAGCTCTGCTGATCCAGGTACCCAAGGAGGGACAGAGAAAGTGAAAGACAAGGACAGAAAACCCCAGGGAGGGAGAGAGAGACAGGGAGTGTGGGGGAGAGGGGAAGGAGGAAAGGATGTCAGTGTAAAGAGATGAAGACGCCACCGCAGGCTTACTTGAACAGAAAAAGGGACAGACACAGGCAGAGAGGAAGGCTGGGGGACAAAGCAAGGAAAGACATCAGGGACATCAGGGCAGACACACCAAGTGAGAAGCCAACTGACGAAGGCCAGCTGCTGGAGAGTCAGCGGCAGGAAGGCAGCCAGACCCAGGAAGACCCACAGAGGCAGCAAGAAAGAGCGAAGGAAAGGACAGAGGTCTTGTAAGACCTCCTGAATCAGGGGGTCTCTGCTCTGAACAAAGTGCACGGCCTCGCTGGGGGCTCCATGGTGGGAACGCAGTGTCGCTGGTGCTCGCTGGCCCCTGGGCTCCGGGACATCCAGCCGAGGCTGAGTGAGCTCTGGCCCGTGGCTGTGACGTTATGTCAAAGCCAGGACGCCAGAGAAAGCGTCCCTCAGAGAGCACAGCACGGCTCAGGGACCGTCTACAGGGTCTTATCCACCGGGGTGCTCTGGTGGCCACAGGCACCAGGAGGAACAGGTGCTGGAGGCCCCTGGGAGGGCAAGGACTAGAGGACGCAGTGGAGTGCTTATGACACGCGGGCTCTGTTCCCACTTAGCCTAGCGTAGGACTCCCTGCAGCAAATTAGTACCCACGTGAGAAAGGGAGCTAGGCAGATGGACAGCCTGCCCAGGGTCGAGTCAGGAGATGCTGGACCTGGTTCTCAAGCCCAGGAGATCATGCTCCTAAACACTACACTGTTTGCCTTATCAATAAAATAACATGCTAGCGATGCCTAAAACCCATACTTCCTCTGTGGGGCCATGCCACGCACCTTACACAGACTATCTCATTGATCCACAGAGACGGAGCCCTTCTTGAGTCTTGGCTTCCCTTCATTACCTTTCCACATAACTCATGTTACTTTTGTACACTCACAGCCATTCCAGAATTATTTATTCAGTTACTCATTCACGATCTGACGTACCCATTAAACTCAATCCTCTGCTTTCCGCTTTCCCAGGAAGCTAATCCCATGAGGGATTCCCTGCTCCCAGATTTTCCCAGTCCCCCCGTTGATAGAAAACCAGATGAAATATACAACATACCTGTGTTCACACAGAGCAGCGTGAGTAGGCACATAGCACAGTCCCTGAGAGAAAGGGACGGCACAAAGGGAGCCCTCCAGTAATCACAGCCGAGTGTCTGTAGGCAGTTCGCAAGCAGCAGCTCGGGGAAGAAGAAGCCACACAGAACCCAGGAGCCAGGCTGAGCCGAGAAACAGAGAGTAAAGGTGAAAGCAGTTAAGGTAACTGGGCTGGAAGAAAGGGGTCTGGGGAGAGCTCTAAACACCCGCAGAGAGGTCTCCTTTCTTCTCTGGCTCTGTGCCTGCCTGGGCTGAGGTTCCCTATATCCAGAAAAGCATCACCAAGAGCTGTAAGTTGAACTGCTTCCCTGACTCACAGGAGACTGGGTACAGTCCCCATGGAGGGACCGTAACATACTGTGTATTTTGGGTAAAGTCATCAGAAGGGGTATACCTTTACAATAGGACAGAGTCAGCCCTAGAACAGAGGCTGCTTTGCCTCTGCCCTCTCAGAGCTTAAAAACAAGTCTCTAAAGAATCAAATGATCTGCAAGTCATTTAACACCATGCTGGAAAAAAAGCTCAATGCCCATAAAAAAAATATATTGGGATCTATGTCTCAATAGTGTAGAATTTACAATGTCCAGGAACCAACAAAAAAAATCACCAAGCATGAAAAAAAGCATAAAAATATGACCAGAAGATAAAATCAATCAATAGAAACAGATACAAGGATGACTGAGATAATCAAATTAGCAAACAAAGACCTTAAAATAGTTACTATTAATATCAACTATATGTTGGAGAATGTAAAGGAAAGTATGGATATGACAAGGTAAGAAACAAAAGGTACAATGAAAGACTCAAACAGAAATTCAAGAGATGGAAAATATAATATTCGAAGTGAAAAATGTGCCAGATGGGATTAACAGCAGATTGTACACTTTAAGGGAAAATAATTTGATGACATAGCAATAGAAAAATACCCAAAGTAAATATTCCAATCTGCTGTTGAAGCTCAAAAGCAGATTTTGTATAAATACACAACAAATAGGCATGGGTAGGTTCCAATAAAACTTTATTTTCAAAACCAAGCAGTGGGCCAGATCTAGCCTAATGTCTTAGTTTATTGACCCCTGCTCCCGGTGATTGTCCTTCTGTGCTCCCCAAAACCACTTGTCCTCAAAGCTTTCCAGTCTCAATCAGTTGTAACTCTAGCCTTTCTGTTTTTAAGATAAAAATCTTAGTGTCATCATTGTCTTATATCCAATATGAAAGTCACAACCAAGTCTTCTCAGATCTTCCTTCCAGACTGTCCACCCTGTGGCAACTCGACCTCCAGAGCCAGCTCCTTCGATGGAGTCACCCCCATCAGCTCTTGGCTCTCTGACCACAATATGCCCCTAAGTCATCCTGCTTCTGCTCTAATTCCCCATCAGGCTTTGCTTCCCAGGGCAATCACAGTGAGCCCTATCAGACCTGGCTCTTCTCAAAGCCCATCTCACTTACTCACAGCATGTGACTCTGGAAGGCTTTATAGAAAAGGAAGAGCCTCCAGGATGACCCATGGTGTCCCATGTAATCTTTCCCCGCTCTCTTACTCACTCCCTACATCTCCCCATTTTCCCTTATCCTCACTGGCCTTGAGTGTGTGGTTAGCTCGTTAATGTCTTCCATTTCCTCATTCAACGCCTGTCTCCTGAGCACCGACTGTGTATGGCCCTATGCTTCCTCAGAGGAATGTATAATGAAAGCCCTTTCCCACACACTCTGCATCAAAGACCCCGATTTGTCTTTCCAGGGGAGGTTGACTTTCTTCTTTGGCACCCACTGACCAACCCAAAATGCAGCTCTCATAGGAAAGATGGGAGGGCAATAAACATCAAGAGGAGAGGAAAAGGAGGAGAAAGCAGAGGATAAAAGTGATGGGTGAGGCTGAAGGGTTGCTCCTCAGAAGACTGTACCCATTTGGAAAGCCAAATGTCAGAACCTGGTGATCCCTGTCCTTCTTTCTGCTGCTACTTCTTGAATAATCATTTCCCAAATGCCTACCAGATGCCAGGTGGGCTTCTGGATGGTGAGGGTCCCAAGCATCGTGAAAACATGAGCTGCTGTCTTGGACCTAACAAACATCCCTGCAAGGAGAGAGAACATTAGCTACAAGTAAGCATAACAAGACGGCTGTGGTGCATGCCCAGTACTACGAAGGGAACGTAAAGGACAGGTGTGACAGTGCGAGCAGCCCTCACCTCACCCCTGCAAGAGATGATGTGGTTGGCTCAGGTGTCGGTGGTGTCAATGGAAGGCAGTGCTTGGATTCTGGACACATTCTGGAGGTCAGAGGCACTAAGGCTCCCTGGATGGATGTGGTTAGAAACCTAGAAGCATCGAGAAGGACTCCTAGATTAGTATTCCGAGCAGCTGGGAAGACGGCAGCACTGTCTGCAGACAGGGAAGATGCTTTCTACCAACACAAAGCATGGAGCTGGAGGAACCTTCTGGACCCTGGACTTACCAAAAGCTTAGCTTAGCGGACCCTTTACAAATTGGATTTCCAAAATCCAGTGTTGTTGGAAGAGGCAATTAACAGGAATCCCACTATATTAGAGGCTTGTTCTCAGTTACAAATGATGCCCTCTGGCCTGGAACTCACACTGGAATCACTGAGTCATCATTGAGGACTGGGAAGGCAACACTTAATCAGTTGCCAAAGGAAGAAGGGGCCTCTGCACAATGTTGATGGCCTCTTTCCAAATGACCGTTGGATGGATAATTACTCAAGAGGCACTTGCTGGTCTGATGCTACTGAAGGTGTGTGTGCCCCCTTGGGCAGGGGACATCCAACAGTTATGTCCCTAAACCAGTGGTCATGGTCATGGTCATCTTCACAGTGGGCTCAAGGAGAGAGCTGGGACTCGGGAGAGGTGGGGTTCTGATCAGTGCAGCCCCCACCTGGCCAGCGGTCCTCAACAAATTCTCTCTGAATTTGGAGAGTAAAAGCATGACCTGGAAAGCGTGTCACCCCCTCCCTGCCTCAGTTTCCCTCGGGGGTTGAGTTTGACTGGATGATCTCCAGTGTCGCCATCGAAATCAAGTAATCAAGTATCATCTGAAAACTCTCTGCCATCGACATGCACTGGATTGAGACAGAAACACACAGCCCAGTGTCAACAAGAGGAACGAGGGTGAGTGAGTGAAGCAGGATGGAGGGGCAGGTGCAGGCAGAGCGGGGACCAGGCATTCAGGGCAGCTGCCTCTGGGGTGCATCGCTGTCCCCATTTGGCTGATTGGGAACATTTCAGGGATGCCCAGAGTCTTGCCCCAGCTCACACAGCCACCCATTCCTGGAGGCAACCCCGAAGCCGTTGTGACCGCAGGGGACATGGAGGACCCTAGGGCAACACCAAGGCCCCCGAGGTCCTCGGGAAGGCCATGTGGAGCAACAGAAATGGTCAGGCCATCCTCTGCCTCCCCGAGTCTTAGGAAGACTTGGAAAAGCCTGGTGCTTGGTGAATTGGCTTGGTTTGCTTTTACAGAATAATTATCACTGTGTCCTCATGGCGTTTTTAAAAATTTAAACACATCTTTTGGGAAAATGATATAAAAGAAGGAAAAATGAAAGAAACAATGCTCAAAGAACACCAAAAAATATCAGAATAATGGACTGTTTCTTAAGCTTTCTAAAGACAGACACGTGTCCCTTATGATTACGCCCAACACCTGCCCTGACATCCTTATCTATTCCTTATTTCCATATGTAATTTATGTTTATGTTGATACCGTCCCCCAGCAACGTGGAGGCAGATTAGGGCTCTTTTCTTTCCTCAGCCTCTCTTCATGGCCTTAAGGCAGCTCTTTTGGGATCTGGAAAGTTGGGCTAAGGGGTTAAAAAAATGAACTTTTTAGGGTGCCTGAGTGGCTCAGTGGGTTAAAGCCTCCGCCTTCGGCTCAGGTCATGGTCCCAGGGTCCTGGGATCGAGGCCCGCATCAGCTCTCTGCTCCGCAGGGAGCCTGTTTCCTCCCCTCTCTCTGCTTGTGATCTCTCTCTCTGTCAAATAAATAAATATCTTTATTAAAAAAATATGACCTGTTTAATTTAGGGCTGCCCTCCTACAGCACTGGTTCTGAAAGCGTGTGCTCAGTCCAAGCTTTCCCTTAGGCGTTGGTGGGCAGGGTTGTGGGAGGAGGAGCCATAGCAGGCATCACAGGAGCTCCGGCTGAAGGTCACAGCCTGCCTTGGGAGACTCTGGCAGAAGTTAGCTGACCTCACCCGTGCTGAAGGTCTGTCTCCAGCCCGAACACCGCAGTAAAGGGCTCGAGGGCCCGCCCCGTGTTCCCCGGCTCCGTACACTGTCCGCTTCTCCGCCCAGGCTTAGCGGGCACAGCCGAGCCGAAGCTGCTGTCAAGGCCAAGGGTTCCGGGTGAAAAGGGGCCAAGAGAACAGAGCCGGCTGGCCAGGTGCTGCTGGCCAGGTGGGCGTTCTTGTCATCTCTCGGGTCCCAAGCTTCCTGGGAACAGGACCCCATCACCTGTTTATAAAACTCCCCCAGTGCCCACAGTGGTGCTGTGGACACCACGGGTCAAGGCGCTTAAACTCACATTTCTCCAGGAACCGGCCTCAGACCTGGATGAGCGAAGGATGAGGTAGGAGAAAAGAGAGTGATGCAGACTGGTGAGCCTGGGCTCATTCCCGCCTAAAGGGGGCGCCACTCGGCCCCGCTCCTCTGTTTGCATGGGAGAGTCCCAGCCGGGGTTGCCCAATGTCCCATGTTCTCACGACAGGCCCTACATTTTAAGATGAATTTTTTCCCCCTATTTTTCATTGTTATCTCAAATCTTTAAAAGGAAAGAAAGCACAGCATGGCCAACCGGCACCATTTCCCACCCTGTTTCGTGCTCCCCACAGCTCCTAGTGCTGATTTCTCCCACCTCTGAGCTCCCCTGCGGGGAAGGTGGGAATAATACATGACTGTCACCAGCCAAGGAGACATTTTTCAAGGTCAAAGGTGGTCCTGGGAAAAGGACTAAGGTGGCTGATCTCCCCCCACCCCATTGACCCAGGGCCCTAGGCACCCCCTCCCTGGTTTTAGTTCTCTAAAAGCCCAACTCATCCCCCAGGAAAGAACCAGCAGCTTCTCCAGCTGGCACAACTGCCCCAGCCCAGCATGTCAGTGGCTTTGTCTGGTCTCTAACTGGGGGACAGAATATTTCCTCCTCCACCAAAGAAACCCCCCAAAAGGCAGGAGAATTCTGTCTCTGGGTGCAATGACCCTGTTGCCCTCCCTGATACCAAGAACTGAGGTTCCCTCATTCGTCCTGGTCCCCAGCCTGGAGGCTGGCACACACGCCCTCCGTCAGGTGTGTGGAAAGAAGGACAGGCCACCTGTCCCTGAGGTCTGAGCAGCCTTACACAGTTCACTGAGCGTTTCGGGACTTCCCGTCCAACACAGCCACTGTCAACTTGGTTTATCTCTCTTTTCCCCTCAGGAACCTCATTAAAATGAGACTAAGGGAATAAAAAAGTGGAAAACCCGCAACAAAAGGGGGCCTTTGGCGATCAAAGATCAGACCTGTCCTTTCTGGATCTGTGGTGTGGACGGTGAAGGGAGCGAGGTGCTTAATGAAGGACATGAAGTACGGCTGACTGTCAAAGTGGGACATTCGGTTCTGTAACGGAACACAAACACGATACAATTCAGGAGCATACAAATAAATGTAAAACTAATAAATACCTGAGCAGAGGAAAGTGGGAGGAAGTCCAAGGGCGCTGTACATTCATCTGTCAAAGAAGGGGGTCCATACCAGCACCGTCTTCAGTGATAGAATATTCTGTCTGTGCTAATGAAGTCACCACTGGCCGCACACAGCTACTGCACACTCGAAATGTGGCTAGTACAACGGAAGAACTGAGTTTTAACGGTAATTAATGTTAAATCAGGTTTGATGTGCATGACCACATGTAACCAATGGCCGCCATATTGGATAGCTCGGGTGCTGTCGAGTCTCGGGGCGGCAGGTGCACGCGCGTGCTCACAGAAGCATTCTTCAGCAGGTAAGGAGGCAACCTGAACGGTTGATGGATGAGTGGATAAATAAGATGGGATATATGGGAATATATACCCACAGAAGTTATTTACCCCTAAAAAAGGGGGGGGAAATCCTGTCCTTTGTGACAGCATGGATGAATCTAGAAGACATTGCGCTAAGTGAAATAGGCCAGACACAGAAAGACAAATACTGCGTGATCTCGTTTTTATGCAGATTCTAAATCAGTCGATCGCGTGGAAGCCGTGAGGGCATGGTGGTTGCTGGGGGCTGGAGGTCGGAGGAATGGGGAGATGTTGGCCAACGGTAGAAGTTTCAGTTATGAACAAGAGGGATAAGTTCTGGGGAGCTAACGGACAGCACGGTGAGCAGTTGTCAATACTGTATCGCATCCTGGAACGTTGCTAAGAGGAAAGATCTGAAGTGTTCCCGCCACACACGCACTTGTAAAATGGGAACTATGTGAGGTGATGTTAACTAGTTTATACACAACTTCTGTTTGTTAATTATACCCCAATAAATCTGGAAACAATATTTCTAATAAATACATACACAAAAACCTAAAATGAAAAGAAAACCTGCTGCACGGGAATTAAATGCTGGCCTCTCAAAGCGTGAAAGCAACAAGGTTTGGGGGTGCCGTGCGGTCAGAATAATATAGAAATAAGACGGGGCTCCAGGCATTACTCGCTTGCCTGAAACTTCCCCCATCACAGCAAGTGTGTTTCAGTGATCAGTATCTCTTATACGGATTGGTTTTTGAAGCTCAGAAATTTCACATTAGATTCTTTGTCTTCTGTTAAATAAAATAAAAAGGGGAATTTAGCCCTTAAAAAACTAGCAGCATAGGCGCTCCTGGGTGGCTCAGTTGGTTGAGCGTCTGCCTTCGGCTCAGGTCATGATCCCGGAGACCCAGGATCAAGCCCCACATCGGGCTCCCTGCTCGGCAGGAAGCCTGCTTCTCCTTCCCTCACTCCCCCTGCTTATGTTCCTTCTCTCGCTGTGTTTCTCTCTGTCAAATAAATAAATAAAATCTTTAAAAAAAAATACCAGCAGCATACATTTTGACCTCGTTGTTGTAAGGTACGAGGTCACCTGCTGTCCTCGTCTCTGCGCACGATCCCCATCTCTGTGCATGACCGTGGACTGAGGTACGCCGAGTGACGGATCTCTAATACCACCCATGGACTGTTGTTGTGCCGCGGTTCTGATTTTCCGCATGTGGTTTAGAGTTTATCATGAGCGCGCATCCTTTCACATAAAAACAATGAGGCCTTTCCAGAAAAAAAAAAGCCGTCCACGGGTGTCCACCCCGCGGCGGTGCTGGCGGAGGGAAGCGACACCTTTCCGGGCTGTGACGGGTGCAGCGGGCTGGGCGTCCCACGGCAGGTGCAGCGCGGAGCGCGGGGCGGGGCTGCCAGAGGGCTCCGTCGTTCCTCGCACTTGGGGAAATCGGGACTCCCGGGGCACGAAGGGCTTGAGAAGGCAGTGAAGAGTAAGTGGGGGGAAGACTGGGCAGGGGCAGGTGTGCGGGAACCTTCCGGGGGAGGGGAGCGCGGGGCAGGTGTGGCCACAAGCCGGTCTGCGCGCGCCATCTAGTGGGCGCCCCGGGGACCGCCGGCCCTGCTGCCCTCCGCAGGTAAGGGAGACGCTCAAGCCCATCACAAGTGCAGTTTGTAAAATGAAGGCCACTTAGGAAAAGGCGTCACGGGCTCTGCACTGAGCTATGCAGAAAAAAAGGTGCATTGTCATATGTCCTGCCGGCTCTCTCCGGGGGGGAGGGGGCACGATTATTTACCAACTTCATCTAATCCAATTGGTCGGTGACCACACCACCCGGTTATGAAGTATTTTCCATCTCTCCACTGCTCTCAGGTGTCTCGCTTTAAGCCCGGGGGCTCGCAGGTGAGGAGGAGTTGTTAACGCTTAATGGGCACAAACACTGGGCATGTGTCCTTACCTCACTGTTCGTCCTGTTCATCCTCCAAGGAACCCAGAGTACTGGTAGTGGGAATACAGCCGTCTCTGTGCAGAGAGAGAAACTGAGGCTTTTCTGGGTCCAAGGGTGCCTCTTAGCTCATGGGTTTCAGGAGCCAGCGGCAGGAGCAGAGTGGAAAGGAGGATCTTAACCTGTTACCCCGCTGCGGGAAAGGGCGTTCTCCTCTAGTACCAACACACTAGTACTGGGAGTCGGGGGCAAACTCTAAGCAGAATCTTGGAATTGAAGGAGACGGAGGTGGAATTTCAGAGCAGGTCGGGGTCAGTCTGTGCTCGTGCACACTTGCATATTTAGGACTCCGCTTTGAGATAAATAATCTAGTTCACCTAGTACGAATAAAGGTGATTTTTTTTTCTTTCCAAAAAGAACATTCTGTTCGCAGAGTACAGCCTCCCGATGATTTAAGCACCTTTAAGGGTGTGTGTAAAACAGAAGCAAATGAAACCCTGCACATAATAATTCTCCATTTTGTTATTCGGGGCTCATCACCCAGCAAAAACAATTCCCGAGGAGAAGTCGTTGATGGATGTGCCATTCTTCTGATGTTTTCATGAGATGGGTCATAAATATTAATGGTATTGACAGAGCCTTAAAAATGTGTCCCATCACATTCCAGCAGCAACAGAAACACAGACTATCCCACTGTTTTGTTTCCATGACTGACAGCCCCAGTTTCTTTCACTGACTTGCTTCGCAGGGTCTTTGCTTCCCTTTCATCTTCAGAAATTATCCGTCAGTAAAGGTTTTCCTGAGTAGACTCAGGTCAACTGAATTAAACATCTTAATGGGTTTTCCCTTCGCCTTCTCCACCCACCTGCATTCTGGCATTAATCCTTTTTCTTCCTCGATTTTCTCGGTGTGCCAGGAAATGGGGTCACTTCCAAACGGCAAGTGAACATTGCGGTACTGGGCTGGCCCACCGTCCTTGCCGGTGCCCACGTGCTGGGTTATTGGCTATGGGTGGCTGAACCGCCACAAAGAGGGTTCTCGCTGCTCATCTGCACAGCGCATTGCCTGTTGCCTGGATGGCCTGGGGACAAGGAGGGAAGTGAAGGAACAGGTGTCAATAGGGCGGCCCAAAGCCTAACGTGAGTTTGTAGATGAAAAAAACCACATGACAGTAAATTGCAAAACTACAGGGCCTTGCCTACAGGTTGTCCCTCTGTACTCTACTCAGGACTCCTTGAGTGCCTTCAGGATTTTCTCAATTCTTCTGTGTGTGTTTGTGTGTGTGTGTGTGTGTGTGTGTGTGTGTCGTGTGCACTGCATTTCTGTCACGTTAAGGGGTACTCTTGCAGGGGTGTAATAGGAATTGCTTATGCTATATCTCCTTGCTACTGGAGCCGGCGGGGCTGACCGCCCAGCGGCACGATGTGCTACAACGTCTCCCCTGTTCACGGGAAAATGAGCTCGGAAATGATGGCAATCAGTGGGAGCTCCGTGAGGAGGTAAGACCAAAGTAGACAGTCTCTCTTTTCAATGCTTTCAATTTTTACTTAGCAATGTGGCGGTCTCTAAATCCCCTCCCCTGCCGAAAGGTGGTCGGAACATCCTTCTTCCTGCTCTTAGAGTTCAGTAGCTGCTCTACACTTATTTTTTACATGTATGCTTTTTATCTTGGACTAATTTGAGCCTTGTGGGAGCAAAAATAGGACAAAGGCTCACGTATGCAGCCACCCCAACGTTGGCATCTTCCGCGGCTGACGTACATCAAAACCGAGAAATTAATAGTGACACATTACAACTCCACTACAACCCTTAACTCCGTCTTTGGTATTTTTTTGACCCAAATTCATGTGTGTGGGGTTCTATACAATTTAATCCCACACATAGATTTGTGTCACCGCTAGGAAACCAGGTGGAGAATTCCACCGAGGGTCCCCAGCTCTCTGGTAGCCACACCCACCAGACACACCCCCTTCTGCCCCTCTCCCCGCCCACCATTGTCTGTACTCATCTCTGTGGTTCTCTCATTTCAAAAATGGAATCTAAATGGAATCTAAGAGGATGTAACCTTTCCAGGTTAGTGTTTATTTTTGAGTAAGCACTTTGTCCTTCATGTCCATGGAGTCAGTTCTGTGCCTCCAACCATTCCTTTGTGTCGCTGAGTGGTACTGGGTGGTCCGGCCCTACCAGCGTCCGCTCAACCATCCACCTGCTGAAGGACGCCTGGAGGATTTCCAAGATCTGGCCAGGACGAACAAAGCTCCTATAAGCGTTGCCATTCCAGCTTGCGGGAACACTTCTTTCCCCTTCTCTGGGATACATGTTGAGGAGTGCGATGATTATGGGGCTGTATGGTGAAGGAAGACTGAGTTTTATGAGAAAACTTTGCGAGCTGTTATCCAGAAGAGCAATACCATCTATATTCCCTTTAGCGACTTAAGGGAGATCTAATTCCTTTCCATCCTTACCAGCATTTGGCAGTGGTTTTTTGTTTTGTTTTGTTTTGTTTAATTTTAGGCATTCTAACAGATGTACAGTTGTATCTCTTTGTGGTTTGGGTTGGCATTTGCCTAATGGCTAATGATGCTGGACAACTTTTCACGTGCTTGTCATCTATGTATCGTTCTTGGTGACATACCTGTGTTCACCCACATTTTCTTGTAGGATTGGCTGTTGAGTTTTGTCAGTTCTTTATCTATCAGGTCTCTTGACCAAGAATGCTCCCATTGGCTGATATTTTTAAGGGGGGTGTCTTTTTTGTCATATAGACCAACTTTTAGAGGGGCCTGTCCTGATTCTCCTGCCCCCATTAGTTCGCTCCTTTCTATTCTCACTCATTTCTTTTGGTTTGGTTTCTTCTTTTTTTTTTTTTTTTAAAGATTTTATTTATTTGACAGAGATAAACACAGCCAGAGAGGGAACACAAGCAGGGGAAGTGAGAGAGGGAGAAGCAGGCTTCCCGCCCAGCAGGGAGCCCGATGTGGGGCTCGATCCCGGGTCTCCGGGATCATGACCTGAGCCGAAGGCAGTCGCCCAACCAACTGAGCCACCCAGGCGCCCCTGGTTTCTTCTTTTTAACATCACTACTTCATTAGGAGTACTGTTGGGTTCATGTGTTCATTTTACGCTGAGACTTGAGACTTAGTCCTTTCTTAGTCTATTGACATTTTTCCTGACTATTCGGGGAAGATGTAGAAGGAGTGTCACTCCTCATCAGCCCCTTGTTCATGGCACAAAATCCAACATTCTTTTCATAATGGAATAACCTCAATACAAACCAAAAGAAATAAAACCATATCAATATTACAACATAAGCAGAGGTGTGTGTTAGGATGCACTGGTCTTCAAGGAAGATAATATAAAGTGTGGTATTTAAACAATAAAGAAAGTTATTATGTTTCATAACAAGAAGACTGGAGATCATGGGACTCAGATAAGGCATAAATGCATGAAATGAAGACACAGAATGGGAGATGAATGAAACAGTAATAGTGGTTCTTTTCAGTGTATGCTTTCCAAATTATCAACAACAACCTTATATTGCTTTTCTAAGTTATTATCTTTTTAGTGTTGAGGATGCAGCTGTTGGAAATATGGCAGAGGGATCTCAAGTACCATTCACCAAGCTCCCACTAATGGTACTGTCTTGCAAAAATATTGCAAATTACAAAAAAAGAAAGAAATATTGTACAATATCACAACCAGGAAGTGGACATTTCTACAACCCATTGATATTATTTAAATTTGGATAGTTTTACACACATTCACATGTGTGTCTGTGTATTTAGTTCTACATAACTTTTCCATCTGGACAAATATGTCTCATCAGCACCCCAATGGAAGAGCATCCTTCCAAACCTCCCTCTACCCTCCTGGGTCCCTAACTCCTAGCCACCAATCTGTTCTCCTTCCCTGTAATTTTGTCCCTTCAAGAATGTTATATTAAGGGAATCATATAGGATGAAATATTTTGGGATTCCCTTTGGGATTTGGGACATTTTACTACTTGTTCAACCCTTTCCCATTGAAGACATTTGAGTGGTTTCCAGTTTTTGCCTGTTAAAAATAAAGTTGCTGTGGTTATTCATATGCAGGTTTTCATTTCCCTGGAATAAATGACCAAGAGTGCCATGTTGGATCATATGGTTCCCTGTATTACTTTTTAAATTGCACAATTAAAATTAAATAATAAAATTCCAAATACAGAGCAGGCATGAAAGTGAGATATTATTCCAACGTCTGGCATCCATGGACCTAGTTTATCTAGATCTTAAGATTTTAGATGCAAATGAAGATAATAACCTAATTTCGTCTTTAAAAAAATTAGGTTATGAATATTAGGATTCATTCTGAAGGAATATTTTCCCAAACCAGCAAACATCATAAATGAAGGAAACTTTCCTTAACTCATGAAAAGATAGTTCAACAAATTTCCACAGGGCGAGAATGCTTTTTGAACCCTTCACTTCCCCATTCAGTTCAATTTCACGGCACTGAATTGTCTTCTCTGCTGTCGTGAAGACTCTCAGGAAAACAAATGGAATAACATCGACCATTATTAACAGGTTATAGCTATTCCTCTTACAGTTCCCATGCTATATTTAGCTTTAGTGGTATCTGTTCAAAATGGAAGATGTGACCACCTTAGGAATAAATGTGCTTTAATTGCACGTGCTTAATTATAAGTTGTCTCCATTTCAATTTGAAATAACTTCTTATCTTAAGAAAGAACTGTTACCCAGAAAACAGAGAAAAATACCCCCGGTGGTGGCCGTTACTCAGCTGGCTGAAAGGCTCTTAAAGCAGAGAATCCAAGAGGGTCTTCCCAGCAGGGGTCCCAAGAATGCCAGTTTCCAGTCTTTCGGGGACCACAGGGAGTCACAGAAGACATCCCATCAGTGGCCCCGCCCCATCCTCATGAAGCTCCCTGGCTCCATGGAGTCTGCAGAGGGAGAGGACACCTCCAGTCCCTGCTGGCCCCAAATCAAGGACATTTACAACCCCGGAGACCTTGGGAATATTTCCCTCTCAGACCAGACCTCACAACCAACCCCTTCTCCCCACCAGCAGGACAATGGTGGGCTCTTCTTGAAGCACAGCCTCCCTACATGACCTCTCCCAGCAACAAGCGTCCCCTGCGGTGTGAGGTGCTGATCGGTGTGGAAGAGAATCACCAACATGAGTGAAAATCTGCTTGTACCCCAGGATATGGGAAACCGGAGCATCACACCCATTCATGAGGCTGTTACCTAGGATGAGGCAAGCTGCAAAATGTAAAGTCAACAATCAAGCTTAGGGGGCACGTAACCCTCTACAGGATCACCTTCACTTCTGACCCCACTGGACATTCACAGGGTTGCCCAAATCACCCTCAGATTCAAGTTTGCCCAAAGGATTGGCAGAATTCATGGATGTTCTTGTTCTCACAGTTATGGTTCTATTACAGGGAATGTGTGCACAATGAAGTTAAGCAAAGGAGAGATGCACAGGACAGAGCCTGGGAGGGCTCCAAATAAACTCCGTTGCCCTTTCCCATGGAAGTCTTGTTTACATGATCACCATATTGGAATATTCTTCTTTGTTAGAAAGAAATATTTATCAGTTGCTTTCTCAGACACCATCGCAAGCACATCACAGGAATAAAACAATTTCAACCCCACACCACCCCCAAGCAGTGATGTGATGTTTGGCAATGGCCACCCCATTGAAGCCACGTCCATGGCTAATTCCAATAACCTGCAAATGGGACCTTCTTTGGAAATGGGGTCTTTACAAGTGTAATCAGATTGAAGATCTTGAGAGGATTTCACCCTAGGCTATCTAGGTGGGTCCTATAGTGGGCTGAGTGTTGGCTTTTCCGTAAGATATGTCCATCCAGACCCTATCCATGTGACTTTGGAAAGCCTCTTTGCAGAAGTAACTAAATGAGTGTTCTTGATGTGCACTCATCTTGGATTAACCAGGAAGGCCCTAAATCCCATAGCAAGTGTCCTTGTCAGAAGAAACAAAAACACAGGGAAGAGGCCAAGTTCATGTGGAGACGTGGGCAGAGACTGGAGTCTTCCACTGCGAAGGCACAACAGGCGCCACCTTCTTCGAAGACATGTATCTTCCCATGGTCTTCCCTCGTCTTTGAAAATCATCAGTCATATTGGCGTAAGGCCAATGTCCATGCCTTCATTTTGCCTTAATTACTCCTTTTAAGTCCCTATGTCCAAATATAGACACACTCTCTGGTCCTGGAGGTTAGGACTTCCACACGGGGAATTTAAGAGGATGGAAGCCTGTAACTGTGTTAACTTGGCAATTGTTTAAACTCTTTGGGACACCCTGCCTGCCCCTGAAAATGATGACTTTTCTCTAAGCTTTGTACTTCTTTTCCCTCCTGGTAGCTGGAAAATAACAGTGTGCTGTCACGAGTCACTTGGAGTCAAAGTACACCAAATCCCTCCCCACTGTTTTTGTTTTTGTGGTTTTTTTTTTTTTGCAAATGATTAAATATTACTTTCTTTGCATTTATAGCACAATCTAAGTGACAGCCCATCCATCAGCTTATCTGCTGTTTAACTACAGCATTTTGCATTCATTATTCCCTACTTACATCATTCTTTTAAAAAGAGGAATAACTTAATTCTGCCTCTTGACAGCAGGGAAATTAAATGGTGAGCCATAAAGATGAGTGTTTCTCTGCAAAACACCAACTGCAGATCTATAAAACCAAGCCAGAAGGATGTCACCCCAAAATGAGATAAATAAAGACAAGCTTCTGGAAAATCCTCTCATACCAGAAAGTAAAGAAATTTTCAAACCTCAGACATGACCTGCCAAGTGATGCAACCATTTGGGGGAGGATTTGGCAATTTGGAAAGTAAGATACATAGCCCCAGGAACCGAGGGATCCTACTACTGTGTATCAACTCTAAATATTTGGCATCGCAGTTTTGACTGCAATCCACACCATTAAATTTTAGATTTTGCATGGCAACTCCGAACACACATGTGTATATACACATGCACACACGCAAATCGCTGCATGCTTGTAGATGGACAATGTTGGGGAGGAAGAATTTTCTCTGCCCTTCATGGTCTTTCTAGATGGGCTAAGAATCAAATGGACATGAAACAGATGAACAAGAGAAAATCAAATTTAGTTGTTTTTTTTTTTTTAAAGATTTTATTTATTTGACAGAGAGAAACACAGCGAGAGAGGGAACACAAGCAGGGGGAGTGAGAGAGGGAGAAGCAGGCTTCCCGCCGAGCAGGAAGCCGGATGTGGGACTCGATCCCGGTTCTCCGGGATCATGACCCGAGCCGAAGGCAGTTGTCCAACCAACTGAGCCACCCAGGCGCCCCTCAAATTTAGTTTTTAATAGGGCCCGTGGTCAAAGGAAGGAGGCTGATACAAAAGCAAAGATCAAGCAAAGCTTTATTTCGCGCCAAGCATCAGAATCTTACTGGCCCCACGGCCAGGGTCTCTTCTCTCCAGGGAGAAAAGGACCACGTCCGACTTCTCAGACCAGCTTTTATAGGCATCCCCCCAAATCACAAGCTGACTAGGGTCACCTCTGCACCGGAGCTGACCCACTCACGTGGCTTGCCTGAGTTAATTTGCACTTCCATGGCCTCTCATCTGAGCGCAAGCAGTGGTATCCAGTTGCGCACATTAGTTTGCATCCAAATACCTCCCCGGGACCCTTCCAGGAAGGGAGGTTAGGGGGTTACTGATTGGGTGTATCCCCCTAACATGCCTCGCCTTTGTTTTCCAGGGGCCATTTATCCATAACACCTAGAGCTGTTTTTAGGAGTAAACAGGATGGCGGCTTGGATTCCCAAACTGGACCTTACAGTTTTATTCCTATGGAAAGACAGAGACTTGAAACTCCAAAGAAGCAACAGGAGCCTAATAGGAGGTTAAAGGAGAGGGGTAGGGCCTGAGGATACAAAGGGAAGGCAAACTATTAGCAAGAAGGCTGAGGAAATATTTGGAAAACAAAGGTTGCTTTACTATGCAGATATGTTTCTTATAAAGAGAAATCTCTATTAAGCTCTTTTCCTGGTGCAGGAGGCATTTGGGGGGGGGGAGGTAAATGAGCTTTTTCTTCCATCTGCTTAGTTTTCACTGGTTTTAACTCAAAACAGTCTTTTCATCAAAGTGGCCCATCTTGGGGCTGCTGGCTCCTATCCCCTATGACAATATTAATTCACAGTATGGTCTCAGAACTGGACCAACTCCTTCTCATTGTGGAAGTGTAGACCACCGAGATCTGGCCTGCAGGGACCTCCCTCCCCAGACCACCCTGAGGCATTATATCAGTGACACCGTGCTGATTGGACAGATAAACGATGCCCAGTCAGTGGAGGTCTTGGAAAGACGCACTGCTCCCGGCACCGGCACCTGCACTCTAGTGGTCACGGCCTCTGGGAAGTGAAAGGCAGATGATGGAAGGGACCACTTCCATCTCGGTCGCTGGGCGTGTGGGCGGAATTTTCTAGGGCTGTGATGCAGTGCGCGAGGAAAAGAGTTGCCACATAGAATCCCAGGCTAAGGGCGGGATCCCTCTGGAGATGCTGCGTCGTCCCCTCTTGGTCTTCCTTCTGCACCTCCGCCGGCGATGCTGGAAGGATGCTCCACCCTGCCGGTTCTCCTCCCGGCTCCCGGAACTCACCATCCAACCCGGTGGTGCGGCGGGCCCTGGGCGCCCGGCCCAGGACAGTGACAAAGGAAGGGGGCTAACTGGGATGGGGCAGTTTGGAAAGGAAAGGGCACCCAAGGAGTGGGATGTTGTCAAGAGACAGTGGGGGTGAGGAGTGGCCCTTGGGGCAGGCCTGGGCGGGAGGCAGGGCCAGGAGCCGAACTCTGATGGGCTGGGTGGAACACGGTCAGGGCGGGGAGGTGCTTGAAGTGAACAGGGGGAGGGAGCCGGCCGGGGGCGAAGCTCTAGGTGAGCTAAGGGAGTCTAGGTTGGAGCAGCGCCAGGGGCAGAACCGGGTGGAAATGAGCCGGGGGAGGAGCTCAGGTGGGCTGGGTGGGAGGAGGCACAGCCGACGGGGAGCTAAGGGTGAACCTGGGTAGGGGAGGGGCTAGGGGCGTGGCTCAGATGGGCTGGGTGAGACGGGGCGGGGCGAGGCGGGGTGGGACGGGGGAGGGGCCGGGGAGCTCTGGTTGAACCGAGTAGGGGCGGGGCCAGGGCTGGAACTGGGGTGGGACCGGTGCGGGTGGTGACCCTTTGCGAGGCCCCGGGGACCGAAGCGGTGAAGTAGTCCTGGCGAGCACGTGGTGGGTTAGATCCGGAGCCACCTCCCGGAGGACCGACAGGGACCAGGCACAGATACTGGGGACGCAGGGTGAGCTCCTAGGGCGTCGCTGGGTCGAGGTGACGCAGGGGCGGGTGGCTCGCGCTCAGGCTCTCGGCGTCGGGAAATTACCTCGGATCCCCCCGGTGTTTCCAGGAGTAGGGAACCTGACCTGGAGTTTGGCCATGAGGCGAGAGGGCTGGCGGCCCGGAGAGCGCTGGGGCTCTTGGAGCAAGCCTGGCTGGTCCTGAGGCTCCCAGGTGCGGCCCCAGAGTTGGAAAGGGGGCGGGAGCAAGGGGAAAGTTCCTTTGATTGTTCCCCAGCTTCGTACCCCAGGTCATGCTGCAGTACTGCTGATGGGAGCTCCGGCCCTAAACGTGAGGCCCCTGCCCTGCCCTGCCCTCAGCTTCATCCATCCATGAGGACAGAGGATGGAAAAAATCGTGCACAACTGGGACTCCACCGCCCCTCTCCTCGAACTGAGGGGCTGGCGATGCAGGACGAGGAAACCGGTTTTTGCACCCCCTTCTGCCCAACCAAGGGATCCCAAGTACCGATCTTGGCCCACGGAGCGAGTCACCCCCACAGCACCTGTCTCCTGCCAGAAATCTAGGATCTCCCAGCGGGCACCTGAGATTGATTTCAAAGCAGTTTGGGGTTGCTGGTGGAGATATGGGATTCAGAGAGGCTGGCATCTGGGAGAGGTGGGTACGAATCTGCTGAGCAGAACTAGTCTTCCCCCTCCATAACAGAAATGCACAAACTCTTGGAGTGGAGGGAATTTAATGGGCCCGGTAACTTGGCGCCTAGAACATTTCAGAGGAGATTGGCTGGTATTACCTAGTTATTTTTATTCTGCTCACATGGCCTCGCGTGGCCACATGGATTTGGGGAAGGCAGGACTGGTGGCTGGGAGGGTGCAGGGGAGGTTCAGCCTCTGGGTCCTGGGAGCTGTTGGCATAGGGAGTCCTTCCTGCGGGACACAGGCCCTGGAGGAGTCTCCAGTCTGACCGTCAGGGGTAAGGGAGACTACTGCCCATGCCCAATTGAAAGACCTGCAGGTTGCAGGTCTGAGCTCTGGGACCTGGTGGCTATATTCTGCTGGTGAGTGGTGTCTGCCCCTTCTGCCCCCTGCCTGGGCACTGTAGGTTTCTTCCTTGCCCCTAGATGGGCTGACTGCTGAGAGCCATGACCTCACAGAGAATGTAAAAATCATTTGAGGGGCACCTGGGTGCTCAGTTTTGGGCGACTGCTTTTGGCTCAGGTCATGATCCTGGAGACCCAGGATCGAGCCCCGCATCGGGCTTCCTGCTCTGCGGGAGGCCTGCTTCTCCCTCTCTCAGTCCCTCTGCTTGTGTTCCCTCTCTAGCTGTGTTTCTCTCTGTCAAATAAATAAATAAAATCTTTAAAAAAAATAGTTCTCCTTTCTCCCTGGGACTCCAGGTAAACCGCAGTGGGATGGTGGTGGGGGTGAAGGCATTTTTCTTTTCTGTTAACTTGAAAAGGCCTATAGATCTCTAGGGTCAGTGCAGAAGGAAGCTGGATACATGAGTAGTGAAGGACCTTGGGCTATTTTAGGTGGGGTCATCCTGAAGGTCCTTGGGAGGCTGATCTTGAAATAGGGATGGGAATGAGGAAAAGGAAAGAATGGGTACCTGGAGGACCTGCCCAGCCAGGGCAGAGCTAGTGAAATGGAACAAATCTGCCTCCAGGAGGAACCCCTAGGGGAGCAGGTAGCTAGAGAGGAAGAAGAAGAGTCAGGGGAAGTGGGACCAGAGCTGGGCATGGAGAGCCCAACAGACCCTGATGGACCCCTGAAGCTAGTGCCTGTCCCTAAAATCCATTCTCCTTTAATTTCTTCACTGTAGAAACCTTGATAGTTTAGCACAGTAATGACTATATTTTCTTTGTGTCAGATAGGTATGACCCTATGAGTAACTTGCATGTCAGAGGTTGTGATATCTGAAATTTCTTTGATGTGTTTTTAATGGAAGGAGGCGTGCCTTCCTATTTATTGGTGGCTGGAACATGGGTGTAATGGCTGGAGCCCCAGCATCCATCTTGGAGCATGATGTGACCTCAGGAATGGAAGGTTCACACAGTGGAGCAACGAGAGGGCAGTATCTGGGTCTCCGATGCTAACTGTGGACTGATAGCCTCTAGATTTCACGGTCATGAGGGAGAAAGAAATTTCTGATTTAAGGCTCTGAACTGTGGGGTCCTGTGATCCACCACTGAATCTAACCTTGTTGAATGTACCAAGAAAAAAACCTTCAAATTTTACTCTAACCTAGAGGAAGGGTTTGGAGGGTTTGAAGCCAAGGAATGACATATTTCATACTTTCTTGCTAGCAGAGATTAGGCACTCAAGTCCCAAGATAAGAAGTAGGGCAGTTGATTGAGGGCTCTATGGTTATCAAGCAGAAGACAGTGTTTGGATTAGTTGATGGCAAAAATGCTATAGGTAATGAATGAAGGTCATACTTAGGGCGGATTTACGTGCTGTGTACTTTGGCTTATCAAATGTTTGGATTTTTTTTTAATTTGCTTTTTGAAGGAATAAGTTATATGCAGTAAAGTACACCCATATTCAATGTATAGTTTGAGTCATTTAGATAAATACACATTCCTATGAAACTAGCATCAGAATCAAGATATAGAACATCCCCCACCCAAAAAAGATCTAGAACATTGAGTCACTCCCAAGAGTTCCATCTTTTTCTCTCATAGTCAGTACATGCAGGAACTCTGTCCCCAGGCAAACTCTAGTTTTCTTTTTGTCACTACAAACCAGATTTGTCCTTTCTTGAACATTAGTATTTTCATACCGTGTGTGTCTGACTTCTCTGGGTCTGTAAATGCAAAAAGATTCAGGCATGTTGCTATGTGACTCAGTTTACTGCTTTTTATGACTGAATAGTATCCCAGTTATGGGATGGGCTTCTCACCATCTTATAGTTCGAGACAGGTGGCTCCGGAGTTCTTAGTCTCCTTGGCCTTGTGGTTCATTTTGAGAGCACATTTTCAGTTTTGGAAGCTCTGCATGAGGCTCTCAGAATGAATTCCTCTGGGGGAGATAGCCCATCTTTCCGAAAGCTTTTTTGTAGTTGGGTGTTGGTGGATCCTGCGTCCACACAGCCCAGAGCTGAGAGGCCCAAGTCGGGCCAAGATTTGGATTCTTCAGCCTGATTTCCTCAACCATGGGGAAGAAGACATGAGAACATAAACGTCCATTTGAGCCCTGAGTCATGGCTGCTCAGAAAACGCAAAGTCTGAGTGGGAGAAGAGGAAATAAAAGTCCATGTAAATACACCACAAATTATCATCAAGCAAATAACACCTTAAACTCATTTGTGACTTGCCAACTTTCCACAGAGATAATTATATATGGATCTTATACAGTAATTTGTTGGCAGTTCCCAGAAGGAATGTGACATTTCAAACGAAATGAGTTTGAGAATTTATACAGCTCATTTGTAAACTGCTCGTTGACCTAACTCACTTTCCAAGCCTTTCGTGAATGATTCTGTATTTGTCTTTTTCTTACTTTCTGCTTTACTTATTTTTAAAGTAGGCTCCATGCCCAGTGTGGGGCTTGAACTCATGACCTGAGATCAAGAGTCATATGCTCCACCAACTGAGCCAGGCAGGTGCCCCTCTTCCTTTCTGCTTTAGTAATAGAGAACCAGGGGGTCACCATTGACACCACAGTCATCTTCCTGGGAATCTTCGTGTAAAACATGCAAAGACCTCCTTTTCCTTAGAGCAGGGGTCATAAAACCACAGGTGGGGGCCAAATCTGGTCCCTCTTCTGTTTTGCAAAATGAGCTTTTACTGAAAGAGTTCCACATCTTCATTTTGCATCTTCTATGGCTGCTTTCCTGCTGCGTAGTTGTGCCGGCATCTTCAAGTTCTCTTCTTTAATCCTTGAAGGATGTTGCCGCTGGGGACCAGCCTCCGTATGAAATGTGGGTCCCATATCACGGGATGTCTGGCGGGCGAAATAATGACACGGACACGGAAATCTGATGCAAGCTGACAGACCCGAGGTCAGTCAGGAGAGACTTATGAAGCAGGCTAATTTAAGGCTCACGCTCTGGCTTTTAGCATTGGCTTTCTAGCTCTAGCTCTCTAGCTCTCTAGCTCTGGCTTTGGCCCTCTTGCTCTACTTCTCTCTCTTCTGTCTCTCTTACTCTCGGTCTGCTTCTCTTTTTGCTGCTTTCTTTGCTTCTCTGTTTCTTTCTCTCTTTGCTTCTTGCTTCTCTCCTCACTTTGCTTCTGTCTCTCTTTACAGGCTCTCTTGCTCTCTCCTCAAAGGCTCTCTCAGCCTTTTTTTCTGGCTCTGCCTGTCTCTCTTTTCTGTCTCTCTTGACTGACAAGGGCCCCAGTCTTTTATTATTCAAAATTGAGGAAGTTGGGGGATGCAGTTAGGTTAAAGTTAAACAAAGTGATCCACAGCAGGCACAGTCAAGCCTTTCTAAGAAACCAGCCTTTACCATTAAAAGGAAGCTTGTGAATGGACTCAGTTTGAATAGTTGAGCAGGAAGAACAAAAGGCACGTAAAGACGGAGTTGATGACCGTGACATTAGCGTAACTCCAGATTCTTGGTGGGGAAAGCCCAGAGGGACTTTCATTCACATTCACAGGTACCCCCACCAAAATTTCTGGTGCCTTGGGCCTGGCAGGAGGGGCAGAGCACACACTGTCAAAGGATTTGGGTTCTACAGTAGGAAGCCCAAGGCAGGCAGGTGCGGGGCGAGTACTCGCTGAACGAGAAAACTGGTGACTCTGAGTGCAGGAGTGACTGGCTGGTACGTCAGTGGAATTGTGCCATGAAGGCTTTGTTCTTGCTGACCCCAGCAATCTCGTCTGGGACTATCTTCTGTCTGCTTTAGAAGATCTCTTCCAGGCAGTAAGTGACTGTGGTTGAGTGGACAGAACTAAGCAGATAGACATTGTTCAAGATCTTCAAGAACCTGGGTGATTCCAAACTCAACATTCTCATTCTCAGACCCAACACTCCATTGCAAGTCCTGAAGAAGGGTTTCATTATGCAACCTTGTTGGACCATGGGCTTTGGGGACCCTGGGCACACCTGATGACCGTCCCCTAAACCCCAGTTACAAAAACGTGAAGAGGGCATGAGATCTGTGTGTTATTTAAGACACTGTCAGTCAGCTAAGGTTCGTAAAATGTCACCCAAAAATGGCTGGAATGAGAGGACTTAATTCTAGAATTATTTCACAAGAATTTCAGAGGTACTGGCTTTGTTCATCCAGGGGCCCAGAAGTGTCATCCAAATGTTTGTGGTTTTCTACTCCACCACACCCAACACACTGGCTGTCATCACCCATGCATGTCCTCATGATCACAAGGTAGCAGTGGCTCTTCTAGATATCACAGACTCATGGGGTTCGTCCAGAGACGGGAAGAAAGAAGTTTCTTCGCAGGTCTGTCTCTTTCCCAGGGGAAAACACTTTTCCCCAAATCCTGCACTGGTCTCCCCCCTTGGATTTCACTGATCCACAGTGGGTCCTGGATCCCAAGGAGTTGGGTAAGGTGCTTATTTGACATGTTTAGGGTACATAGTTGAGAGCAGGCCCTGTTGCCAAGGATAAGGTGTAAGAGGATGACTGCTGGATATGGAACAGATAGGTTTCTTCTCCTTCCAAAGTCCATATGTGTTTGGTTCTCTGTTTTGCGCTGGGGCTCAGACTCCCTCTGCGTTGCTGGGGGTGCTGCTCAGGGGGGCTTTGTCCAGAGGTGGCCGTTGGGTGCTGCACCGATGGAACCCAGGAGAGAAGGGGACTTGGGTTCCTCATGCCGATGGGGACGCTCAGGGGGGCTGCTCCCGGGGACGTCTGGATCTAGCTGTCCAGCGGCTTCCTTAGCGACCTGTCCCCTGTCTTTCCTCTGGGTTGGCGGCATCTCCGGCAGGATCTTCCCTCCTGGTGGCAGCTCGGCCCCCAGCAGTTCCCAGTGTCCATCCTGTTGGTGTGGTCACTTTAGGGAGGACGCCACGCTTCCCCGTCAGGTCCTCCTGGCTCTGCTTGGCCCAACTTGGATCATGGACCCCCCGGAACCAGACACTGGGGCCAGCCCGCCTGAACGACACGGGCCTAGAGGATGACAGTAGTTCTGGGGGCGAGGAGGGTGGCAGAAACGAGAGGCGCTAAGCTGTCACTATAGTCTTTCCCATCCAGGTATTGTGCCTAAGGAGTCCACATGGGATTTTTCTACCTCTGTGCCCTCAGGAACTACTGTCTGGGTATATAATAGTAATATCTGTGATTTTGTATAGAGCACATATTTTCTTAAACTATTTGATCAAGTAGTGATGTTTTCAAACCCAAAGAACAACACAGATGGTGTTTGTCACATTTGTGAGAATAAATTTTGCATTTTTTTTTAGAAGAGATGGGAGAGATTGCACTAGAAAGAAGACATTATACAACCAGGGTTCAATGCTTAGGAGTTCTCCCATGTCCCATCTCTTTCTCCTTTCCTGCCTTTCTACCCTTTCTCTCTTTGTCTCGCTGGCATTGCTAGAAATACAGAAATGTTTGCTTTGGGATGACAGTGTGTGCCTATCTAATACCCCAGTAAAATCCATTCCACAATATTAATAAGTATTGCTTCTTTTATCCCTTTTGTCGAATCATGCTATCAAATGAGATGTTAAATGCAGGCTCATGGGATGTATTTGATGGCTGACAAAGTGAATATATGAATATATTCCTAAAAAAAAAATATCCTGCAGAAGCTGTAATCTCTGAATTGTGACAACCTTGGGTAGAATCGTTTTCATAGAAGGTAACACACAAACTGCCTGAAATACTCTGATAAGAATTTTAAAAGCTGTTAAATGCAAAGACCCAAGGCACTGGGTTAGAAAGGCAGAAAAAGTATTAATTTGAATATTTTAATGAACCCTCATTGTGAGGAACCGCAAGTAAATGAAGATGAAAACCACGTGATTATAAAGGACAGGAGATATTAGAACAATAAGCAAATCTGAAAAGTGTTCTTTTTAGAGTTTATTTATTTATTAGAGAATGAGAGAGCATGGGCAGGGGGGAGGGGCAGAGGGGGAGGGAGGAGCTGACTTCCCTCTGAACAGGGATCCTGATGGCGGACTTGATCCCAGGACCTTGGGATCTGAAAGTGTTCTAACAGCTAAAGCCAAGCCAAGAGAAATGGAAGTCAGCCAACAGATTCCTTGTATGGGAGCTAGATACATCCAGATAGCTTGGCAGTGAAGTTTTTCCTTAAATGAACATTGTTGTACCTATTTTCTCTGTGCCCTTAGGTAGACCTAGGGATACACGGCGGGGTCTAAGTGTGTGTGCATTTCCAGGTGAGCCACAGGTGCATAGACCTACATGCAGTCTCAAGAGCTGCTCTGGCAGATGCACCTACCAGGAGCATTACAAGACACTCATTATTTATGCCACCTGCTGGGACCATTTGTTACGCAGCAAGAGCTAACTGACACCTGCCTGGAGCCCTACCTTCTCAGTTGTTTGATCTTTCACTATATATACAAAACGTTTTAGAAACAGTTCACGTATCACCTCATCATATTCTCTAGCCTTATTGGTTGTGATTGAAGGTCCTCATCATCAATGACTTGAAAGATCAAAAGTCTCAAACTTCTAAGAATGAAAGCTATAATGACCTGGATGGAAAATATACTGGATGGTTTTAGTAGCAAATGGATACCAGTAAATTTGAACAGATGGCAAAAAATAAAACAGAAAGCATGTATATAAATAAAATGTTTTATATATATATGTGGATTTATATTTTACATACATATTTTATCCACATACACTTTTTCTGTTTTATTTTGAAGATCTATGTTTATAGATTTAAACGTCCTATATATAAACGAAGTTACACAACTCTGGAGAACTTCCTGAATATGATTACCGCCAGTACGGTCCTGCTTTCTATTTCTGTGTGAAAGGCATGAATAATGAGCTCACCATCAACAGCTTGTATCATTCAAACTGGGGGTCTCGTGGTGGTGGTGATTCTTTGTGGAGCTGTCTATATTTTCTTGTCCAAGACCCCATGCTCCTTGTTTTTTTCAACGTACTAGTCAAGGTTAGGAGTAGAATTCATCTTTCAGAATTAGGTCTTTCCTTTCTAAAGTTAATTGCTCCCTCCTCCATGGCGATTGAAATTTTAAACCTTGATCTCAGGAGTATTGTGCTCTTCCTGCCTTAAAAATAGTAAGGTGAGACTTTAGGTCTTATATGTTGAGTATAAGTAACTGAATTAAATAAAGCGTCCATTCGATATCTCTTCCAAACCTACACTGACCCAGAATATTCAACTCACATCTTACTTAGGTAACAAGTGGGTTTTTATTGTGGAAGAATACTTTTGAAGTATATGTTCAGAATCTGCTAATATTCATGACACAGTCTGAGTTCTTAGGTTTGCTCAGCGATGTTACCGTACTAAGAGTAGATGGGACTAAGTTGTGTTTCTAACATGATGAGCATCTCAGAACTCTGTTTCCCCTCACTTTTTAAGAGACTAGTACTCTCCTGATTGTTTATCCATAACTTTGTTCCATGTGAGTATATTTCACATTTCTGATAATCAGTCTTCTCTTTATGTAATTGGGACTGTCTAAACCCGCAGGCACCCATAACGGTGCATTCATTGGATCATTTATAGGAGAAACAACCAGTTGAGATCTTTTCCTTATTGGAAAGAAAAATTTTAGTCACAGCCTACCAAAACTTCTGGAAGGATGTAATTAGCAGGGATCTTGAGTACGGGCTGTTTGCCTCTTTCCCCTTGGGTCACAGATAAACGCTTGTAATACCTGTTCATTGAAATGTCCCATAAGTCATATTAAACAGAAAGACAGTGAGCTCTGTCTGCCCCCAGAGATCATCTCTACTGGGATGTGAGACATCAGAAAGCCTTGGACAGAAGAGAGACCTGAGCTGGTGGTATTAAATTTTCTCCTAAAATTCTCTTTGGTCCAGCAGGCCAACTGTCTTCTAGATCCTTGATTAGGTCACATGCATCTTTTTTTAATTTTAATTTTTTATAATTTATTTTTAAAAAATATTTTATTTATTTATTTGGCAGAGAGAGACACAGCAAGAGAGGGAACACAAGCAGGGGGAGTTAAGAGAGGGAGAAGCAGACTTCCTGCCGAGCAGGGAGCCCCAGGCAGGGCTGGATCCTGAGGTCCTGGGATCAGGACTTGAGCTGAAGGCAGATGCCTACCCACCGAGCCACCCAGGTGCCCTTCCTCTTTTTTTTTTTTTTAAATAAAAAATTGTATATATTTGAGGCGTACAACATGATCACATGTATACATTATATATTAATTCTGTAGTGAAATGGTTACTGTCCAGCTAAGGGGCACATCCCCTGATCTGGTTGTCAGTTCAGTGTGTACGCTGAGACCTGTGCAGCCCATCCGGTATGCAATGCGGTATTACCACCACCGGGAGTCATCACGCCACACCTTAGATCTCTAGGCTTACTCACTGATTGGGTAAACAGCTAGATTTGACTTCCTTTGTGTGTGCTCTGTGTGCTTTAAATGTTCGAGTCCGGGGCACCTGGGTGGCTCAGTAGTTAAGCGACTGCCTTCGACTCAGGTCATGGTCCCAGAGTCCCAGGATCGAGCCCCGCATCGGGCTCCCTGCTCGGCGGGAAGCCTGCTTCTCCCTCTCCCACTCCCCCTGCTTGTGTTCCCTCTCTGGCTGTGTTTCTCTCTGCCAAATAAATAAAATCTTTAAACAAAAATAAATGCTGGAGTCCAATGATTTAGACTCACATATTTTGTGATAGTAATGCATCTTTGAGACGTAGGCTCTTTTTAGTACTCTTAGGCAGCGAGCTCTGCACTTTTGGGTCCTCGCCACCTGGATGGTCCCTGTTCCTCACAGGCTGGTATGTCGGTGTTCATTCCGTCCCCATCCATTGATTCAAAAGGCACCGTGCCTTTCATAGTCGGGGACAGCTGGAGACTACATCAGAGGTCACTGGGCGTGTTGCTGGGGAAGCGCTGTGTTCTTACAGGAGGCAGTCAATTGCCCTGAGCACGGTCTTGGACATCACATGATCAAATTCCCTTCCAGGCAAGACCCTGAGAGTGTTAACTCAGTGCGCCCAATTAGCAATATGTCTCAAGGGCATAGCGTGATTACTTATTTTCCTAAATAACACGGACGCGCTCAGACTTAATTACTATAGTTTCCCTGGGAAATAGAATCGTGGTAATTTCCAAGTTCGTATATCTCATTAATGAGATTTGCTAAGTCTTATTAGCATTTCTGTGAGATGCCTTTATGTTTCAAATCATTTTCTAAATTGCTAATGTCATCAATGGGAGCAAAACATGTCCAGATTTTCTTCTGGAGGTGAAGTCTCTGTAGCAGGGAAGTCTCAGGGCTGAGCCATGTGGTGGCAAAGTTCGCGTGAGCAAACCAAAGAAACCAAGAAATAAGTGTGATCTTTCCCATGTGTGTGTCTATAAAACATCAGCATTCAGCTTGTATACCCTTTAAACATCCGTAGGGTAGGACTTTTTTCACCAGCAGTCTGAAAAGCAGAACCCACTGAGAGCCAAAGATTTTAAATTTGAGACCTAGCCCTGCCCCGGGGAATCTCTGTGACCTTGCCTTAGAGGAGCTTTTTCACTTTGTGTTTCTCCAGCTTGTTCACTTGTAAAATAAGTGAGTTGTTCCTTTATTGAGTAACTACTGCGTGCTGAGGACTGTGCTCAATATTTGGAAAAGAGTGGCTCCTGGGGGTAGGTGAGTTTCTAATTTCCTGGACTTCATATTCTAGCAGAAAAAGCAACAGACACATAGATGAATGAACAGATGAGTAATGAATCTAAGGATAATTTGATGATGCCAAACAATCAAGCAAGATAATCCAAGTAGGGGGAGAAGGGGGCTTTGGGAAGGTCAGGGAGAGTGTCTCTGAGAATGGTAGCATTTCAGTAGCAGCTTCAATAACAAAGAGTCAGCTATAGAAATTTTATATTTATAAATTTTATAGTAAGAACGTAACAGGCAGACAGAACGGCAGAATTCCCTGAGATGGAAACTTACTGATCTCTTAAAATAACTTCCTCCCTAAATCTCAGTGGCTTCTGCTCTTTCCTCTTCTGCACAGGGATGCACTTGTGGGATCAAGATCACCGCCATCAGCTGGATTTTATTTAATTGAGCTTTACCTTCCATTCTCGGTACCTTGCCATTCGCTGAAAGTATCTGACTAATTAAATGTGTCTCCGCTCCCTCCCTGGCTTCTTCGAATTTATTTCCACCATCCTCAGCCTGGGGTATGCACCCCCCTTCCTTGCTGGCTTCCCGGTGTGACCAGCCAGTTGACACGAAAGCCCAGAGGGACAAATCTCACGATGTTTGTATGTAGATAGAGACACGCCAGGTCACCAGCTCGTGTCTAGAAGACATCCGACTGGAATTTTGTCATCCGTGTAGCATTTGCAGCAGGGTATGGGCATGAATCGCTCCTGCATTTCTGGACTGTGTTGATAAGATGGACCCTGATGAAGATTAGAAGAAGGCAGAGTGTGCCTTTCTCACACACAGTCAAGTGAAGCATTACCTCCAGTGGCACGCAGGAGGTGATGGGGGGTCTGCCCGGGGTCTGGACACACGTCCCTCAGCGACGACGCCCTTTAGGTCTCTGTGCACCGCTGAGCGGTCAACAAGGAAGAGCCTTAGCTTCTGGTTGCCGTCGTCCCATACCTGGGGCCTGGAAGAGACCTTCCTCCTTTTTGGTTCATGATTCAAAATGCTTCAGTGGCAACACAGCCTCCAGGTGCCAGTGGAGTGACCTTGAAAAGGGTGATTTAGGGGCGCCTGGGTGGCTCAGTTGGTTAAGCGACTGCCTTCAGCTCAGGTCATGATCCCGGAGACCCAGGATCGAGTCCCACATCGGGCTCCCTGCTCGGCCGGAAGCCTGCTTCTCCCTCTCTCACTCCCACTGCTTGTGTTCCCCCTCTGGCTGTGTTTCTCTCTGTCACATAAATAAATTCAAAAAAAAAAAAAAAAAAAAAGAAAGGTAATTTAGCTTTGTGTTCCCCTTAAAATAGGAGTCAGTAACAGGATCTACTTGCAGGGTTGTAAGAGATGAGGCATGCCACGTGCTGAAATCAGCCCCAAGAGAGGACACCTGTGGTCGGATGATGTCCTTGTCTTGTCTTCTCACCAACATTCTCAATCGTTGCCTTGGCCGGCCCCATTTAAAATAACAATGCTTATCAGTCTTTATCCCCTTCTTCTTTATGTGGCTCCTTCCCATTTGTTACCAATGACACGTAATGTATTTACTTGATTAGTTTTCTATTTCTTTCTTAAAAGACTCCCAGAATTATAAGCTCCATGATCTTAGGGACCTCGTTGTCCTCTCTGTGGCATCATCAGGGTCTGGATAAGCACTTGGCATATTGTTGGTGCTCAATAAATGCTTGCTGATTAAGCAAAGCACAGTAGGCTTTTTTTTTGAATGCCCTACTATGATGTGGCTGTGGTTGAGCTGGGGACTGGCCGTGAGTTGGGTCAATAATGCTGAGAGATTTTAGCTCTTCTCAGCATGTCCCCAGTTGCAGAATGAGCTGAAAAGGAATTGGGATCACTACTGTAGACTGCCATCTCATGGACAAGCCAGCTTCAGCTCTCTAAAGACAAAATCTTTCCCATATGCTAAGCACTCTATTGATACATGGAATTACGCTACTACATGAGATCTGAAGGGGCATGCTGTGATATCAGGACCCTCTCCCACTTCCTCGATCTCTGCTGAGCTCAGATGAAATAAAGCCCCAGGTGACGCAGGAGGAGAGACGCAGGCTTGGTGAGACGATGGACCTCCTGTCCTCTAAGGAGGCGGATGTTAGGGAACATGCAGAATCTTTTATTCTGATCCAGGCCTGATTAATCATCATTGAAAGTGGAAAAAAGAACAGGCAAGTGATGAATTGAGGCAGCATTCAGGAGTTTTGGAAGGCTTGGTGTGCGAATCACTTATCTGTGTCCTAAGGAGTGATTAATCAAAATCCCAAGAAATTAAAAATAATAATGCATTTCTAGATTTAATTTAATAATAATTTGCCAGATTTTGCCTGACCATAGATTCTAATTTGGAAGCATTTGTTTTTCTTCTTTCAACCGGTGAAATAGCCTGTCTGCATTAGCCTGAGTTTATTTTCTTATACATAAACTTATTAAAATGCGACCAAAATTAAATAAACCTAATTAATTTAACTTGTAAAAAAGTAATATTTTGGGGGAATAACTGAAAGGAGTATTATCTAACACAGTCACACTAATTTATTTTTGTTGTGTGCATCAGAAGTATCAAGTGACTAGGTTCACTTTCCCTCAGAGGATTAATACTTGTGTTCTAATGGAAAACAGAGTTAATCAGAAAGCTCCCTCTAAAAAAAAAAGAAAAGAAAAGAAAACCCCCTTTAGAAGCATGGGATGAGTAGATCACAGGAGACTGTCTTTGTAGAAAATTAAAGTTCAGGTTTTGACTTTTGTCCAGAAATGTCTGATTGGATCATTTTCAGTTTACAGTGAGTATCAGAGTATTTGACCCGTGGAGTCCCCTGCACCTTTTTTTTTCCCCCTATCCCCTTTGCCTGGGGGCTCCAGGGGCTTGTGGTTTTCTTAGGCTACTTGAGGAACACTAGCAATAATAATGCCAGTAAATACATAGAAGCCTTATGGTGTTCCATGTATATGAGACATCATGGAACATTTATGTGGGTTGGCCACTGTGATCAGCAGGCCTTCAAGTACCCATTTAATGGCTGAGTAAACTGAGGCACTGAAAGATGGAGTTACATAGGCTGAGAGCAAGGAATCGACTGAGCTACAGTTCATATTCCAAATGATTCCAAATAATAAACCGCTTTAAACATTTCCTGCTAAGTACATGGGTAGGCACATTGGGGATAGATAGAGAATGGCTCTTTGGTAAAGCCCCAAGCAGCAAAATTGGGACTCCCCGCCTAAAAGCAACACCTTTCTTTCCAGGTGACTGCTTTGGGGTTCCAGGGAGAAGCTGGAGTTGGTGTCTTGTAGCCACCCCTGTACCTCCTTGGGGCGTAGCTTGTGTGGAGGGTTTGAGGGTTCTTGCTATGGGAGGTACACAGTTAACTTAAAGGGTCAGCAATTAATTTATGTTGAAGATTGTTTTTATTTATTTGACAAAGAGAGAGGTCACAAGTAGGCAGAGAGGCAGGCAGAGAGAGAGGAGGAAGCAGGCTCCCCGCTGAGCAGAGAGCCCGATGCGGGCCTGGATTCCAGGACCCTGAGATCATGACCTGAGCTGAAGGCAGAGGCCCAACCCACTGAGCCACCCAGACACCCAGCAATTAATTTTAAGGGATTGGCTATTTGTTTTCATTTAGTTCAGGGGGAAAATAATTTCTTTCTTAATTTTTTTTTAAAGATTTTTACTTATTTGAGAGAGAGAGAGAGAGATGGAGATAGCAGGAGAGGCGTGGAGAGGGAGAGGGAGAAGCAGGCTCCCTGCTGAGCAAGGAGCCTGATGTGGGGCTCCATCCCAGGGTCCCAGGAGCCCGGGATCATGACCCGAGCCGCAGGCAGACGCTTAACCAACAGAGCCACCCAGGTGCCCCAATCATTTCTTATACTGTACTTACAACTGTTGTATAATTTTGTAATTTTTCAAATGAAAGAAATATATAGAATTGCCCATTTATTTTCCCTCTAACATCCATGAGGAGGTTGAGGTCCTGCTGGATGTGCTCTCCTGCACGTGTCTCCCTCCTGGTGCCCCGACGCCAGCAGGCTAGCCCGGCCATGCTCTTCTTGAGGCCGTGATAGAGGCCCGGCAGGCCAGTACGGATGCCCACAGCCTTTTTTCTTTAAACGAGGCAACACGTGATAGATACAAGTGTGGAAGTCCTGTGAACTCTGAGGCTCAGATGTGGTTCACCAAGAGTCTGTCTCTTTGTTTCGGGGAAAGCAGGGCTCATGGTTGAATTCCAAAACGACGGGGCCTTTTCATGGGATGAATCGGCACCGTCCCGTGTTGGCAGGTGTAAAAGTTGACGCTAATGATGCAATCCATCCCAGTGCCACAAATAGAAAAAGATGGGGTGCACGGGGATGCTGGGGAGATGCCCACCATGTCGGTCTAATAGAACCAGAGGAAAAGCTCAGGAAATGAGCTAAGTGTGCAGAATGCCCAGCAAGATATTTGGCAACTAATATGTCAGTGCCTTTATTTTATAACTTCCCATCACCAAAATGGGTATTTCTTTAAATTCATGTTGGACCAGGAAGAAAATCTGAAGGCACATCTTAATTCTCCCTATGTCTTTCCTTGCGATGAGGAGAAGAAATTAATCTGTGTGCGTGTGTCTGTGCCAAGCAGATGGTGGGGGGTAAATGTCTCCAGAGCATGGTGTTGCCTGCATCATTAACTAAACTTTCACAATATTGCTTTCAAATCTTAAGGAGAGAATACCTGCAAATTGACCTGGCTCTCATTCTGAGAGGGGGTTACCTATCAATGCAAACCTCCTACTTCCACCACGATGCCTTTGAGTTAAGATTCGGATGGAATGCATAATAAAAATGGATAAAGGAATATGATGATACGAGCCTATTTTTTTTTTAAAGAAAGGACTGGTATTTGAAAATAGTTACAAAACTGGAGAGCTTAATAATACAGGCCCAGATGCCTGTTAACGCACCTGCCTTCCCAAATCCGCCGCTGTTTTCAGCTCTGTTTTCTCACACAGCCCGTTGCTAGAAAGGAGTCTGGGAATTCATTCCGTCTAATTACATGTACTGTTTTAGGACCTGGGAACGACTTGTATGGAACATAATAAAATTTAATCTTCTTCTTCACTCAAATCTATAGTTGTTGGTGGATGAGAACTTCTCACATGTGGAGAGCTCGGTACGTTTCAGGAGAGGAGAACTGCCCACTTATAATCACGTTCAAGAAGCCATTACTTTCACTCCGATTTACTGCCTGATGGCTCAGTCGAATCTCTTCAACCCCACGCGTGTGCTAAAGTCCTCGTCTCCTTGCTGCCCCTTGAGTTTTGAGTCAACTCTGAATCCATAGCCTGCTTTTTAGAATTACGTATATATATATATATATAATTTATATGTATTATTTATACTTACATGTAAATATAACTTGTATATATTTATATATTTTTATATAACTATATATTATATATGGAATATAAATATACATTGATATTATTTATATTTATTTAAATATATATAATTTGTATATAGTTTATATAAAATATGTATTTATATATAAAACTATCACAGGTGGCTGACTACTGTAAAAATGTTTTAAATGTAAAAAATGAACTCCTAATTTAAACATTTTGTCAGAAGAAAATGGAGCCACCAAGATAGTGAAATAATACAAATATTCTGGCTTATGGGGTATATTGTCTCTGTCTCCCCCAATCCAGTGTCTTGCCTTCTGGGAGAGATTGCTGAAAAATTATTTAGCTAAAATAATTAAATCTTTTACTTCACCTGATTTGTGTTTCTTAATAAAATCCCTATATATTTCTACTAGGACCTGAATTTATTATTTCTTTTTTTGAGGCGGAACTTATTTAGGGGTCTTAAATTTCCTCCACTTAAGTTAATATTGGTCAGCTAGTAAGCACTGGACGAAAATTCAAACATGATCGTGTGGGCATCCTGGATTTTTAATTTGCTTCTGTTCAGAGTGAATGTGACAGGAACTCGCTCGTGGGGATTTACGTCGAATGGGGAATCAGAATAGCACGTTTATGCTGGTGGAGACAGGGAAGAATCTGGGGAGAATCGAGAATACCCCATGCTTGCCCGGAGTGGAGGGGCAGATTTTTCTGAGGATTCGTATTAGAAACGGGGAGTCTGGTGCCCATGGTTCGCTGCGGCACCCCGCTGCCTCCCGCACCCCTGAAGGATGGGGGCCGGGCGCTGTCCTCGGCACGTTGTCAGAACTAGGATCTGCCAGTTCAGGCAAAGCTATGGCAGCTCAGGCTTCTGTCTCCTGACGTCCCCTCCGAAGGTTCCTGTTGAAACTCATATTAGCCTGTCCTTTGCTGTATCCTCCAAATATTGCTCCCTCGTTCTTAGGGGGCACATGAGACATGTCTGATGTTGGCAGCCTATGCGTGAATTCCTCTTTCCAAACCGCCTCCACCCTTGCGATCTGGTCCAGAGACTGAGCTAGAGACCGAGGGGACAGGTGTCTACCTGTCTGGCTTTAGACTTGGCCGAAGCTCACTGGGATCTGTTCACTATTTCCAAATTGTCTGTGAAGTGCATGCCTTTCAGCACCCGGCAGGGAATAGGACCCAAGAGACCAGGGACTTGCTGGACGCAGGTTAGGTCTGTGGGGGCACATCATTTGCTCAGCTGTTGTGGGTGCATTTACTGCAACAGGGCACGGAGCAGTTCCTGATGGGAGGAAGGGCGTCCTTGCCCCAATATGCTGACTGTGGCTCCCGAGCAGAGGGAGGATGGACATGACTTAGCCTGTGATTCTGCTCATTTGTATGGAATTCGCAGTCACTGTGGACTGGACTGTGTTCCCCTCTGCCCAAATCTGTGTGTTGGAGTCCTGACACCCAATGTGACTATTTGTAGATGAGATCACACGGGAGGACCCTAGCCTGATAGAATTACTGCCCTTTTAAGAAGAGACACCAGAGATCGCTCATTCACTCTCTTTCTCTCTCTCCTCTGTGTCAGAACATGGGAAGAAGGCAGCCCTCTAAGCCAGGAAGTGGGCCTTACCAGGATCTGAAATCTATCAGCACCTTGATCATGGACGTCCACCTCCAGAACTGTGAGAAATACGTTTCTGTTGTTCAGGCTGCCAGGTCTGCAATATTTTGTTATAATAACCAGAACAGAAAGGAAATGTCTGAGTAGATAGGTGGAATCTACATCAGTAAGAAAGGGTAGGGCCTTTGGCAAGTCAGGTTCAGTTTCTAGGCCTTTATTATTCACATCTTTCACATGAAATGATCAGACAGTTGGTTCACCCATGTAGCCAGTCATCCATCCAACCTCCCATCCATCCATCATCCATCCATTCATCCATCCATTCATCCATCCATCCATCCACCCATCCATCCATCTACCCATGAATCCATCCATCCATCCATCCATCCATCCATCTATCCACCCACACATCCATCCATGCATCCATACACCTGCACATCTATCCATCCATCTATCCATCATCATCCATCCATCCAACCACCCATCCATCCATCCATCCACCTACCCATCCATCCATCCACTCACACATCCATCCACCCATCCATCCATCCACCCACCCATCCATCCACCTACCCATCCATCTATCCACCCACACATCCATCCATTCACCCATCCACCTACCCATCCATCCATCCACCTACCCATCCATCCATATACCCACACATCCATCCATCCATCCATATACCCACACATCTCTCCATCCATCTATCCATCTATTTTCTATCCATTCGTTTATTATACAGATCACCCGTAGTCCCCAGTACATGCTGGTCACAGAATTACTGAGTGTGTACTGATGACAGCCTACTGCATATAGTAAAGAGTCCGACTCTAGTTTTAATGGATCTTCATAGTCATCAAGAACAGTAAAGTTTTACAGTAGGTAATGTGATTAGTTCTTATTTATTAGAGCAAGAAATAAGTTCCTATATCCTCAAAAGTTATCTTCGATTGGCTCTCATCTCATAAGCTTTAGTAGGTCTGAATCTGAACCTGAAGTAGGTATTTATTAGAAAGAAAGTCTGTGGTATGGCGTCCATTTGAATAAAGTTGGGGCAAGTTGAACTTCATGCTTCTGCATAAACTAGAGTGAACAGCACCCTTTGTAAGCGCCATGGCACAGGGTTCCTGCCGAGCGGGGGCCACACTGGGAGTGTGCCAGCTGCAAGCCAGCCGCCCACGTCTGCACCCTCTGATGACACGGGAACACCAACACATATCTTGTCAACATACTGCCATGGTAGCCCTGCGACGGGGCTTATGTGAGAAGTCATTTCCTAGAACCATTCAAAAATAAATAAATACACAATGAGTGGTCCCAGGGAGCAGACTGAAGTCAGCTAAATGCAAACGAAGAAAGAGAACAAACTAGAAAGGTATTCAGTTCAAATGACCTGCATCTTTTCAGGAAAACCTTCACATATGTGCTGTTTCTTAAGGTGGCTTGGGAAAACAGATCCAGATAAGCAAGTCCATGAGAAAAGCTGCTGTTGTCCAGCCAGGAATAGAATTCTGGGTGTTTCTGTGGCAAGAATGGGACATGACAAATTTGTAGAGATTCTGCCACAATCCCTAGTATTTATGGTCCACTCCAAAGCAGCCACGGCGACCACACGCACTGCAGGGTGGGTAGGTGGCCTCGGTCTGCATTGTAGGCGCTGAGTGAAGAGGTGACACAGAGCATGAAGCGCTGAGTTCTCAGACAGTGACATTCCCTTTGAAGAAATAAACACCTTCGCTGATGGTGGGTAGACCAGTTATCCATCCGGACATGGCGTCACGTGTACCAAGTCCTCTAAGAGAGACGTGACTCTTCCCAGAATTTTTCGACTTCCTCTCATCCAAGTTAGAGATCCCTGCTTGAAAATGCCCAAGCTGCTCTCATCTCCCTGCCGGTGGACACAGATGACACACACAGCTCGGTGTTCATTTGGTGGACCATGTCTTTAGAGACATAATGAAAATACGATATGTTCAGACTCCCTGAGTTCAAATCCCAGCTCTTCGCTGATCACCCGTGTGACAGAAACACGTCTTAGAATTATATGACTTTAGTGTCTTTATCTACAAAAGGGGAAAACGGGCTCCTGGGTGGCTCAGTTGGTTAAGCGACTGCCTTCAACTCAGGTCATGATGCTGGAGTCCCAAGATCAAGTCCCACATCGGGCTCCCTGCTCAGCGGGAAGCCTGCTTCTCCCTCTCTCGCTCCCCCTGCTTGTGTTCCTCTCTGGCTGTGTTTCTCTCTGTCAATTAAATAAATAAATAAAATCTTTAAAAAGGGGCGGGAATACGTCCCACCAAAAGTGTCTCATCAGAGCACGTTGAAGATGACAAGATTTAATTAATAAAATGCTTAGCCTATCGTGAGCACATGAAAATTCATAATTAATCTCATCCTTTTAGGCCTGTATGTTTAAAAAACAAACAGAAAGAGAGAGAGGAAGAGGGAGAGAGAGAGATTTAAGAAATAATATTCAAAAGTTGAACAGAAAAAAACCCACGAGCGCTAGCCAGAAGCCCATGGTGGTCCGGGAGCGGGGGAGAGGGGCACTGTTGGCTACCCTGTTCCTACATGGCAGGCTCGTCATGCTAGCATTTTTAAAAAAAGATGTACATATGTATTAGGAAGAGAGGGTGTGAACATGAGTGGGGGAGGGGCAGAGGGGGAGGGGGAGCATCTCAAGCAGACCTCCTGCTGAGCACAGAGCCAGCTGCGGGGCACAATCTCATGACCCTGAGATCGTGACCTGAGCGAGAATCCAGAGTTGGATGGCTTAAACAACTGCGCCACCCAGGCATCCCTAATTTTAGCATTTTTAATGATTTTTGTTTTACCTCCTCTCAAGATGACATTTTAGATCATTTATCTATGTATTAAAGAGTTTTTTTATTTGCTTGAGAGAGAGGAGAGCAAGAGAAAGAGAGCACCAAAGGAGAGGGACAAGTAGACTCCCCGCTGAGCAGGGACCCCCCCCCCCCGCCGACTGGGGACTCCATCCCGAGACCCTGAGATCATGAGATGAGCCAAAAGCAGACGCTTAACTGAGACGCCCCTCAAGAGGACATTTTTATTTTCATTTAGTTTAGTTATTTCTCTTTTTTTAAAAGATTTATTTATTTATTTGACAGAGAGAGATCACAAGTAGGCAGAGAGGCTGGCAGAGAGAGAGGAGGAAGCAGGCTCCCTACTGAGCAGAGAGCCCGACGCGGGCCTCGATCCCAGGACCCTGAGATCATGACCTGAGCTGAAGGCAGAGGCTTTAACCCGCTGAGCCACCCAGGCACCCAAGAGGACATTTTTAAATTGCATTTGTTTTTCCTACTATAAGTCTCTGGCAGGTAAAGAGTGTCACCTGTATGCATATTTATACATCTATATATACACACATAGCTTCATTAAGATGTAATTTGCATGTCATACAATTCACCCGTGTAACATACAGTGTTCCACTAATTCTCATATACTCACAGTGGTGTGACCATCACTATAGTTTTACGACATTGTACGCATCCCCAAAAAAGCCTCCAACTCGCACTCACTCCCCATTTCCCCCGCCATGGGGGGACTCTAATCCATTCTCTCGGTCTCTTGTGACTTGCCTGTTCAGCACATGTCACAGGAAGGGAAATAGACACTGGGTGGCCTTTGCGGCTTCTCTCGTTTGGCATGATATGTCTGTGGCCCCGAGCAGGGACCCATTCCTGCTACTCCTTTCCACGGCTGAGCAGCGGTCACTTGAGTGAACGGAGCACACCCGTTCATCCATCTGTTGGTTGATGGACACTTGATGTTGTCAAGCCTGCCGGTGATTCTTGTCTTCCGCCACGTTCCACCGAGGTTCCCATGACTCACCCTTCTGGGTCGCCTGCTTTTCTCTCTCCCGCTCTTTCCCTCCATCCTCCCGAGGTAGGACCCGGGCCTGGCCCACCACGGGAACTTCCCCGGGGACCTGGGCAAGGATGTACCGGTATGCGGCAGCTTGTAGGCAAAGGGTATGTTGGCCTTCATCAGCCAACACCCCTTTGTGTTGTGGGTAGGACTTCAGGCTTTATTTTAAAAGATACTAAGGGTAGAAAAGTCGAGAAGCACAACACACTTGAAGAAAATTCACCTCAAACCATAGGATCCTCAATTTTGCCTTTCCCTTCTCAGAAGGCTGTCATCTCAGCCCTCGCCCTCCGGGTGGTTATAAATGGATCTCCAGATGAATGGGGATAATGTGCTATAAAAATGCACCAGCATTCTGCTTGCTGTTTCTGTACAAATGTGCCAAATATATTCTTACATATTTAACAGGAGACGAAGGCTCTGAAGTAACACTGGTGAACTTCATACCTCTCCTCCTTTGACAGACCGGCAGGGCCTTTTGTGATGAGACCCTGAAGGTCACAGAGTGTCCCTTCTACTAAGGCCACCTGTCTGCCCAAGATCCCAGGGCAGGAGGAAGGCACCTCCCGGTGGGATGCAAGGAGCATCCGTGCCCCAGTGAGATAATATGGACGGCATCATTGCAGACACTTCTGGTCCACATGATCTACCGTAGGTTTCACCCCACAATAAGGAGCACTCTTAAAACACTAAGGTCCTCAAGGGGAGTCGCCTGTTCAGGGCAAGGCAAAGGAAGCTGCAGGGTTTTTAACTGAGAGCAGACAGGCAGCAGGAAAACTTGGAAGGACCTCGGCCGACTTGGCTGCCCCTCCTGGTCGCCCCAGCGCTGAGGAAGCAGCTCGTCCACGGCTGGGGAATGCAAGGTCCCAGTTCCTCTCCGGGGGAGGACAGCTTGTGGATGGAAGCAGTTACTCTGTCAGCAATGAGCTGCCTGGGCTGTAAGAAACCTAATGGGACAGAACACAGTCTAATTTTCTGAGAGAGCCGCGCAGCCTCCCTGTGATTTTATAGCCAATCAGGGTTCCCATATGGGGCTCCCTCACGAGCTGTTCCAAACTCCCGTTTAAGAGACAGCTCTGAAAAAGCAGGTTCGCCTCCGCAGGGGGCAGGGAGGCAGGCTGCATCCCCTTAGGTAAGGCTGCCCTTGCGATCTGTCTGCTTCGGGACCCCAGCTTTGCCCTGACTTCACTGCCCCGCTGACCTGCCAAGGAGCGAAGGCGCGAGGGGCCCAGAACAGGGTCCTGCAGACCTGGGCTCATCTCTGCCGTAAGCTGATGCCAGGTGGCTGTGGACGCATCTTCGTCACTAACACCCAGCTGCGGCAACCGAGCTTGGTCACAGTGGCTCAGATTTGCCTCTGGACCCGTGCACTCTCTCGTTTTCCTTGGTTCTTGCCTTTACGGTCTGCATATATTGTCTATCAAATGGTTTGAACTCAACAAAAAAAAAAAAAAGAAAAGAAAGAATCCCAAGAAGGGACAACATTATAATAGGATAAATTCTTCAAAGCAAGTCAACAAACTCAACAACAAAATGTTACTTGTCCAAGCTACCAAGTGGCTAACATGTGGTTCGAATCTAGAACCGAGCTTGGCTTTGTCTCCACTCCCCTGGCTGCTTCAGTGGGGAGACCAGATGTTGGCCAGTGGCCTCTCAGATGTCCTCGGACAGACAGCCTGCCCGTGAGACGGCCCCCAGGATTGGGCATGATCACTGGCGGGGACACTCCTCTCTGCTGCACACGGTGCGTGTAGACCCACCCCGGCTTCCACCCCTCCTGGCTCAGTCCCTGACCCCACGTCCACTCGTGAGAAACACAGAGACCGACTGTCCAGAGTCCTCGCTTCTCGGAGTGCTGAGTACCCCCCACGGGGTAAGCAGACTCCCATGTGCTCAATGCCCCCTGGGGATTTGGAGCAGGAATACTGATGAAGATGGAGAATTGTACCCCTACAGCCATGGGGAATATTTTGAGCCAGGCCACAATGTTTAAATTGAATGGGATTTCTAAACCTAGCACAGGGATGTACACCAACGAAAGCGGCCCCATCTGGAGGAGAAACAGCAGCTTCTCAATGATACTCAGGCTGAGCACGACCAGGATGAGCTGCCTACTTCATCACTGGCCGTTTCCAGATCCTCCAGGCAGAGGGAGGTGCCGTCTGCAAACCCGCATGTGGTCATTATCTGTCCCCAAGGCAGGGGAGTTTCAGGAGGTAGATCGTGCATGAGGACAGTGGTCCTGGTGTGGGAAGACCGAGGTTCAAATCTCCGCTCTACCACTTCTTAGCTGTGTGACCATTTTTTAAAAGATTTTATTTATTTGACAGAGAGAAACACAGCGAGAGAGGGAACACAAGCAGGGGGAGTGAGAGAGGGAGAAGCAGGCTTCCTGCGGGGCAGGGAGCTCGATGTGGGGCTCGATCCTGGGACTCCGGGATCATGACCTGAGCCGAAGGCAGATGCTCAACGATTGAGCCCCCCAGGCACCTCATAACTGTGACCTTGACCACATCTTGGACCCTCTCTGAGCCTGTGTTTCCCCAGCTGCCAAGTGGAGGTCAGGAGAACCAAGGGGGAGTGGGGAGCAGACTGCGCTGCTGTTATAGGGTCAGTGCACAGTGGGGAGAGTGACGGGCAGTCACTGCTGTCGCTCTAGAGGCTTAAGGATGTGCGTTTGCCTCATTCCTCAACATCTCGTTGCAACCTGTAGGCTGGACAAAGATGATATCGTGACCCACACATTTTTTTTTTTCATTTTTGTGCTTAATTTTAAAGATTTGAATTTAGGAATGTTATTTAAAGTCGAGCTTGTTAGTTTATCTTGGTAGGGGTGGGGGGTGGGAATGAAGATCTGGCAATGATGAGGCCACATCCTCTGGGAAAAACCAACCACATCTCTGCAGGTGCGGCCTCACGTGGACGGGACAGCGCCTCCAGGGGTCACCATGATAACCTCACCTGCAAGAACAGGTGCTCCGGGGGCCCTGTCTCCTCCAGGTGGACACTGAGGCACAGAGTTTACATAACTTGGCAAGCTCGGACAGCCAGTAATGTGAAGCCTGCACTGGCATCCGCGTTCCGGCCAGGCCCTCCTGGCATTCCTCGTCGTCTGAATGTTGTGCCCTCTGCCTCTCACAGTTGCAGTTCAAAGGCAGAGCATTCACAGGCTGCTGATTGGGATGGAGACCATCTAAGCAGTTTTAACCTCCAGGTCCTTGTCATTATCTTGCTCTTCCCAGAGGTCGGAGGGGGTTTGCTGACCATCACTCAGCCAGCCCGGAGCTAAACGGCCAGATTGACTCCTATCGCCGGAGTCCTGGCTCTTTTCCTGCAGAACATTTACCTCCCAGTGGGGAGGATGGTGACCTCGATTCGGAGATCTTCACTGTGTTAAGTGCCGCGGGCTGTCAGGTGTCATCGCGGACAGGACACACACCCCGTTGTCCGTGGCTGAGCTCGTTCATCTCACATGAGGAACCATCAGGCATTGTCTGGATGGAAGTCACTTGGATTTTTCTCCAGAAGGCTTATTCTCATTTTACTCCCAATACATTCAGGTTTCTCCTTGCCGGTGATGGCTGATGTCCTTTCCACGTGAGTTCCAGTTCAGAGGGCATCGTTTGTAACTCTGAAGACTAATGTCGCACACAGCCAGTGGGTGGCTGGCCAGCGGGGGCATGCACATAAACAGATCATCAAACATTTTTAGTCATGAGAACAGTGCAAATTAAAACTGGAAGGTGGTACCATTATGCATCCACCAGAATGACTAAAGTTTAAGGAAAAAAAAAACAAACCTACTATTTCCAGTGCTGGGGAAGATATGGAGAAACAGGAGCTTTGTTCTGGTGTGGGGTAAAAGAGCCACTTTGTAAAATAGGTTAAAAAAAAATGTTAAACATGTATCTTCCCTCTGATCCAGCCGTCACTTCCAGGCATTTGCTTAAGAGAAATGAACTTGTGTAGCGTACAACACCTGTTCATGAATGTTGACAGCGGGCTTGTTCGTACTATGGGAACGGAATGATTGCCCGTCAGCCGTGAATGGATAGTCGAGTGTCCAATAAAAAGAAATACCACAAAGCAAACAAAGGAAATTTACTATTGATACATGTTACAACCTGGAAGGATCTGAAAATAATTGCGCTAGATGAGAGAAACCACACAGAAAGATGGGTGGTTCCGTTTTTATGAAATTACAGTAATAAGTGAGCAGACCCACAAGGTCAGAAATCAGGGCATGGGTTGTGTGCAGATGGGGGAGGGGCACAGGCGGGGGGGAGGACAGCCGATGACAGTGACATGAGTCAACCTTTTTGATCACGATTTTGATTTCGGTTGTGTTTTCTCAGGCATATACATAGGTCAAAACTTAGAAGATCTTGCATATTTCAAACGTATGTATTCTACTTTATATCACGTATTCTTCAAGGAAATTCTTTGAAATAGTGCTTGACTCATGGTAGATACCTGATCAATACATCGGGTGAGGAAATCATACTAGCATCGTGACATGGAGAGCCATTTGACTCCCCTTCCATTTCTGCTCGTCTTTTTTCCCCCTTTTGCTCTCAAAGAACGGGATATTTGGGGCGGGTGGGACATTTGTCAGTGGGGACCGTGAACTCCAGGTGCCCTGCTCCAAATAGGGGAAGGAAGGTTCTGGGGCCGTTCACTGTACCTCTGCTCTACGGACATCCTACGTCTTGAGGTAAAGAGGAAATGCTTGTCTCGCATGGGTGGCACTCTCCAGGTTAATGTGCATTTGGCTCCGAAGATAACCTCCTACAAGACGTGTAGAAGGGGACTGCATGCAAAGCACTTGCAGCCGGGGCATCTGTGCCCATGAAGGTCTGGAGGACAGGAGGGAGCCTGTGATTTCAGGAGTTAGGAAGGGGACAGTGGGGCTCATACATAGTAAATGCTGGGAGGGGCTGTAGAGAATCACGTGGAGGGTGTACGCACGTGCTCGATCGCGCAGGGCCTCCGGGGACCATGGCATGAGCTTGGGTCTTTCCCTAGCAGCAGGAAGTCACTGACAGGTCTTAAGCACGAGACTGATATCATCTCACTTACCCACGTAAAACAATTGAATCTGGAAATCGCGCTACTTCCTGGCACTGGGTTGGAGGATCTCAAGCTTGGAAGGCAAGAGAATGATTGGGAGGGGGCTCTCCTCCAGGAGAGGGGAGACAACGTGGCTTGGGCCAACGTGGTGGCAGAGGGACTGGCTAAGGTCCTTCTGGAAGGCGCAGCCGTAGGATAGCTCCTCTGTGACCTCAGTTGACCCGAGTACAGCATCTGGGGACTGTGGAGCAGACCGAAGGCTTGGACGGTCACTTACATTGATTGCTGCCAGTGATCCCTTTTAAAGTTTCTCTTGGCCAACAGGAGAGCTAGTCCCTAGAAACTTTCTAAGAATAACTCATGTTCTCTAAACTATAAATACGAAGATGGACTTGGCAGCCCTTTATGGTTGACCCCTTGCTGTCATGGTTAGGACAGCAAGCAGCCGTTGACCAGATGCCAAGTGGAGTGAAGGGTGACCTCCTTTATTATCGGGCACCTGTCCAACTCACTCTGTGGTCCTTCAGTGGGGACCCCTGAGGGTTACACACACACACACACGCACGTACTCGTATCCTGCAGACCCCGGGGAAGGGTGTCATTGGGAAGCTTTCACCCACCACATCACCAGCAGGAGGAGCTTGTGTGTGTTTTCCTTCTCTATTGCGGAGAATACACCTGCGGTCCACTCGTGGGAGACGGAATCCGCCGTCCCTGCTCCATGGGGTGCAAGGCACAGCTCTGTAGAATCAATTTCAGAGACCCTGGGTCACTCGGTGGTCTTCACCTGAAAGAGCCAGAGGAAACCCTGGTGTGATCGGAGGGCCTCTGCCTTGATCTTGCGCAGGTGCTGACTTGCCGTGGGAAGCGGATGCCCTAAGTCTGTCTATTTTAGGCACATGCATGGAAATTCAGATCAATTGAGTGTAGTCCTGGGGATGACTTGGCTCTTTCAGATAAGAGCACCTGTTCATTGGCTGCAGACTTATTTATTTTCATGGGGGTTTGTGAGAATCCCCCTTTTGGGGGATCCGTCTCTCATGCCTTATGCCTTCCTCTCCCCGGTCCTTCCCAACGTGAGTGTGCTGAGTTGCATGCCATGTGTCTGCTACTTGCAGAAGCGCTGGGAAGGTAGCTGAAACGGGGCCCAGGGCGTGCCTTAGTGCCAGGTGTGGGATGGGACATGGGATCCTGCACCAGAGGCGACCGGCCTCTCCTTCTGTCTCTTTCTTGGCCTTGACACCCTTTTTTTTCTTTTTTAAGATCTTATTAAATTATTTGACAGAGAGAAACACAGCCAGAGAGGGAACACAAGCAGGGGGAGTGACAGAGGGAGAAGCAGGCTTCCCGCCGAGCAGGGAGCCTGATGTGGGGCTTGAACCCGGGTCTCCGGGATCATGACCTGAGCTGAAGGCAGTCGCTCAACCAACTGAACCACCCAGGCACCCCGACTTGACCTCTCATTTCTTCTCTCTGTCTCTCCTCAGTCTGCATCGATGCGTCTATATTCTGCCTTTCTCCTCCATGTCCTCCCGCCTCTCCTTCTCTTTGACTCTATGGAGACATGGCGGGTCTTGTCTTTCTCCACCTTCCTCTCAACGTCTGTCGGCCTCTCTTTCCCTTCCCATCTCCTGTCGGAGGGACTGAGAATCTGAGAGTCCTCCAGACTCCAGCCATGGCCCCCACCCCGCTGGCTGGACCCACCGGGGCCCTGTTGGGAAGAGCCATGCCGCCGGGTCCCTCGTTGTTCAGGAAGCCCCCGCTGTGGGCTGGGCTTCTAGGCCCCTCTTCTGGAACGTTCCTGTGCACACTGCTCTCTCGTCAGGTCGGCTGTTAATTCAGGGCCTGATATTTGCATGCTATTTCTGAGGCAGTGTGGTGTCCTATTACACTTTAATGTGGGTAAGAAGGTTCCAGCAGTCACAGGACCGCTGTGCTAGCAGGTGGCAGGTGTCATTAGGCAGGGCTTGACCGAGCCATGGACAGACAGGAAGGACCGACAACAACATGGGCTATTCATCTCCCATGCTGGCGTGTGCGAGGGAGCAGGACCCGCCTGCCCCCTGCAGCCCTGGGCCTGGGAGTCCCCGAGTGTCACGGCTCTTCTTGTCCCCCACTTGCCACCCCGTCCCTCTCCGTCTCTCTGCCCCACGCCGGGGTAATTTCCTGTGGCCGCTGTTAACACGCCCGCAGGAGGGATGACCTAGCAGCAGAAGTGTGTCCTCTCACAATGCTGGAGGGCGGAAGTCCGAGTTCAGTCTGAGCACGGTGAAACCACCTGGCCCCAGGTGTCCCATGGCTTGCAGCCGCCGCCTCGCTGCATCCCTGTCCCCACGGGAACACCCACCTCTTCCTCTTCCACCTGCATCCAACCCTCTCCCCTCCCCACTTTGGGGACACAGGAACATGCACTCAGGAGTCACCCGGATACTTGAGGACAATCGCCTCCTCTCGAGACCCTGAACATCATCTCCTCTGGAAATCCCTTTTCTGCCAGTAGGAAAATACTGGCCCATTCTTGGGACTAGGGTGTGACGCCGGTCCCGAAGAAGAAACAAACTTACTTTTCTAACTGATAAGATGGACAGGAGCCTACACCCTGAGCTGTGTCTCTTCCTGGGGACCCTGAGCACAGAGCCCGGAGCTTTGGCTGCCCTGCCCCCCTCCTTCTCCAGCAGCCCCAAGAGAGCCCCCATGTGACCTCACTTCCTCCCAGTTCCTGCAAAATGATGGAGCCCCACCTGCACCCTGGGGGACGGCACCAAGCCCCTCTCGCCACAAAGAGCAGCTCCGGGCAATAGTCCAGACTTTGCCTTTGAGGCTCCCAGTGTGTGCACATGTCCCGGCTTGGGGGCCCACTAGTCTTCAGCCTCAGTGTGGGGAGGTAGATAGGTGTGCAAGCAGAAGCTCCACGCCCGGGAAGGCAGAGTGCACACCAAGCCTCCAGCCTGCACCTGTTCTTCCTCTTTCTCGTTTTGGCCTCATTTCTGTGACTCGCTCTGTCTAAAGCCCCGGTGATCTCCATAAAGGTCAGCCATGTCACCAACTCCCGCTGTCCTCATGGCTCTCTTTGCAGCTGCGTGTGTTCTTTGGCCTCTCTCCGTGTCCGCCAAGCGTAGGGATTCCCTGTCATTCTCTCTCCCTGCCTCAGGCTCCTTACCTTACCTTACCGGTCTGCTTGTCCCTCGTTCCTGTCCCTTCGGCTCACTCAGATGACAGTTCTGTTCCCAGGGGCCTCGGCTCTTTCTCCGTGGCCCAGAACCAGGAGGTGGCGCGTCGCCCTCTCCACCTGACGGACACCTGTTTCCCACCTGAGGGACGGGGACGGGCCTGAGTCATAACAGAAGGTCAGGGCTTTGCTTTGCCTGTTTCTCATGACCTGCAGCCGTGGGCTGAATCTACCCAGTCTCTCGTAGGCTCTATTCACTGTGATGTGATACGGTTCTACTCAGCAACCAACATGGTTCAAATAACACGCTTCGCCTCCCGCCTTGGTCTGGGGACAAGGACACCCTTTCCCCATGCGAGGTCCACAGATGCTCTGGGGCAGGGCTGAGGCACGCCGGCTGCAGGTCTGGCCCCTCCTGGCTCTGTGGGGAGGCTCCCAGCTGGCCTCATGACGCCAGGCCAGTGACTTGTTTCTCTCTGAGCCTTCCTTTTTGTGAGACGCGTGTCCTCACACTTCCCAGCAGGGAGGTCCTGAGCGCTCACCTGAGCCAATCTGTCCTCTCCATCACCGTGCTGGTCTTCTGTCTCCTGCTCCCCCCACCCCCGCCTTTTCTTGCTGTTGTCCAATCGCTGTCCAGCCTGGGGAAATCCAGTCACATGGGCAGTGAGTTCTATAGATGAGGACGTGGACCGAGGTATTTGCGGACTGGGGTCACCCAGGAAACCTGCCGCATGGCAGAGCCGACCGCATACCTGTGACGCTGGGTTTAGAGCCTCTCCTACTAACTCGTCTTACCCCCCTGGGGTGTTGGGCTGGGAGTGTAGCAGCTGGTGTTTACTAAGTGAAAAACGTGTGCAAGTGGCACGCTTTAGGATCAAGTGCAAGATGGAGAGACTTTAGGCCAGTGATCCCTCTGTTGGACTCAAGGTGAAAGGGTATCGGTGTTTGTTACTATGACAAGGTGCTTGTGCTTGATTGGTGGCACGTGCCTCACGGGTGGGACACTCACCACCCCTTGCTTAGGAGGACCTGGAACGGGCCCTGATCGGGGCTTTTGTCTACAAGGTGCCTCCGTATCGCTCTTCAGTCTATGTGACACGAAGTGATCACCAACTGCTCCTGGGCTTATGTCCCTACCTCTCGAGAAAAGAGCCAAGACAGAGACGGCACCCCTCAATCCCATGTCTTTTTCCTCGAGCCCCGGTTCGGGTCAGGTTCGCCGACGGACCGACCAGCGGTGGCCAGGGCGGGTGGGTCATGCTTCCCAGAATGGCTTCTTGGATCCCCACAGGTGTTCCCAGTGGCTTCATATGAGGAAGAGAGAAATTCCTAAGGAGTGTTTAGAACACTACTGCCTCCTATGTATTTGACACACCTGGGCTGACCCCTCACTCTTCAGGTGCTAGGCATGAGAGGTGGTCCTTACCCTCATTGGCTTTCCGGTAGCTTCGATTTTTCCAGGTTCCGATGCCCCTGTTCTCTATGGAAGGACATTGATCTTTACTGATGCCTTCTGGCTTCAAGGTCACTCACTTGTTTTATATTCTGTTTGCAAAGTGCATGGCCGCAAGAGAACTTGGTGAGTGATGTGAGAAGCCCACGGGCCGGCCCCCTCGCCGTGAGCCTGGGAGGCAGGTGGGTGGTTGGTATTATTTAGTTAGTCTTGGCGACTGATGGACGGTCTCCCTCCTCAGGGACAGTAATAATGGGAGTTTCTTCCACGTTTCCCATCTCCCCATATTAACTGTTACCCCCTTGATACCACAAGTATGCTTCAAGCTGCACTGAATTTTTATTGAATTTTTTCTGTAAGTACTGTCTTATTTGAGATGTCTTTCCTCATTTTCTTCAGGGACCAACAGGTAGCTGAATTTTGAAAGAGTATACCGCAAGGATGGCGTGTTATCAAAGGCCACAAAAATAGAGTTTAAATGGTGAGCCAAAGTAGACTTCTGAGTTATCTTATGCCCGGCTTGGGAATTGAAAAATCACGATTTAAGCTGTTGCAAAAAAAAAAAAAAACACCCTAGTTTTTCTCTGCCTGAAGTTTACAGCTGCCTTGAAGTTTTATAAATCATGACTCAAGGCATCTGAAGGCAGAAAGGGGGGGAAATGCAATGAAGTGACCATGAGAGTCGGCTTCCCAGGTTGGTGCTGAGCCTCGGGGTCGGCTGTGACTCCCAAGGCTTTCTGGACGGGGTGGGTGGAGGGTTTAATAAACCACAAGCCTTGTGGTCAGCGTTCACGAGCTCTGGGGGCTCCTTGCATATTTCTCTGCTGACCAAACTTCGCAAAGTGCAAAACACATCTGATCAGCTTTCGTAGCATTTTTGCTCTTCTGTTTTAAGCAGGGTTTTAGGAATTCCATGTTTACGCTCAAGGGTCTCTTTTTTAGTTAGATAAGGTATGAACCTTAGCTGCATTTATCGGAGGAGGTGATTAGCAGAAGACACACCATGGTGGCTACAGCCCTGGGTGCTGGCCTCCGAGAGTCTCTGTTCCCATCTCGGCCGAGCGCTGTGCTCGCCCAGCCCGCTGTGGGGAGCTGAGAGCAAGGGCCCGGGCATCTGCTCGGAGAAGCACTAACACAGAACCAGCCTGCACTTCGGTGGGGGCTGGTGGGCATGTGGGGGACGCCCAGGGCAGGTGTTGGGAATGCAGCTGGGACCTTGGACAGTGGCAGAGGTCGCTGACGCAGGTGGGATGCTGCTATCCCCTAGGGAACTCCTCAGCTCTGCTTCTGACAACGTCTCTCCACATCTGCACCTTTGCCCACAAGGAAATGACTTCCTTTATCCTCAGGTCCTCAGAGTTTTCCTAATGGGCGTCTTAAGTACTTATTAGTGTTTGTTTGCTCTTCCTGGCGAGGATGGATTCTTCCAAGCAGGGAATTTGTACCATTTGATTGTTTACTTATCATCTTATGGCACAGAAGAGAAATATGACAGAAGCACATAGTCAGGAATCGCTTCATGCACAGATGGATGGATGGGTGGATGGATGGATGGATGGATACAATTCTTTCTAGAAGGGAAAAAAAATCCCCACATATATAGCATCCTAAGACGCTTCATCCTTCTTAGCTCAATCACCCTGCACCCTGTTTTCAACTTTTCACTCCGGATGATCTGTTTTGTTGACCAGTAGTGATTCCAATTTTAGTATCAATGAAAGACAAATCATCTGTGTATGAAAAAGAAGGAAGATAGGGCTTCCCACGTTGGTTGTTGAGAAGGTCAAGTTAGCCATGGATTTCATGTGACACATCCCTTTGCACCTGTTCTTTCTAAACCCTGTACCCCAGGGTCTGTCAGGAGTGGGCCATGGAAAGGTGGGTGAGTAGGACCAGAATTTCAACAATGCTCACAGATGGCTGTTTCATCCTTGCTATGTCCTTACATGGGCTTTTCTCTGTGCACACACACATGGGAGAGGTCCACAGCCTCTGTTCCTCTTCTTAGAAGGATCTCACAAGGATCTGGTTCTCAGATTGGAGTCCCACCCTCATCACCTTCCTAAAGCTCCCCGCCCCCCTGAGACACCGTCACAGTGGGGGTCCACGGAAGAATTTGGAGAGACACAATTCAGTCCATAGCTTCATCCAAATTCACAGAGAGCTCTTCTACCCATGGCCAGATAGTCTTCCTTAGAACATCCCTGGGGACAGCCTTGCTATCGGAAAACTTAAAAGAGGAGTGGACCGGTATTAGGAACATCCCTAAGATCACAGAGGTGATCTGATGTGGGCTTGGGATCCAGTGTGCTTTTGCTTCGTGGAATGATTCTGTTCCGGGACACAGCGATGTGCACGGGAGTTTATGAGTTACTAGATGCAATATGTGTGTCTCCTGCCCGTAGAGGCTTATAGCTAGCCTAATGGAGACAAGCGTCGACAATTTTTGAAGCTCTCACTGCCAGGCACCATTACACCCATGTTGGATACAGTGACTCATTGAACCAAACATGGTTTGTTTTTAAAATTTTATTTATTTATTTGACAGGGAGAAACATAGCCAGAGAGGGAACACAAGCAGGGGGAGTGAGAGAGGGAGAAGCAGGCTTCCTGCCGAGCAGGGAGCCTGATGTTGGGCTCGATCTTGGATCTCCGAGATCATGACCCGAGCCGAAGGCAGTCGCTTAACCAACTGAGCCACCCAGGTGCCCCACAAACATGGTTTTGAGGTTGGTAATACCATTCATCATGTGATGTTATAGGTATGGAGTCCGAGGTCCAGAGAGGTTAAGCCACTCATGCCAGGTTGCCCAGTTGGCAGGTGCCCACAGGGGCATTCCCAGAATTTTCAGTGCAGGTGTGTAAGCAGAGGCCATTCTCAGAAACTAGTAGCAAAGTACCCTCCGGTTGCTTCTCCGTCAAGGGATCTGTGAGTTGGAGTGGGCTTTTTTGGGGTTTTCAAACCACGTCTGTGTTTAACTGCCTCCCCTATAAGCCTTGTTTCGTGTTCTGTTTGCTTTTTCTTTTTCCTTGGTTTCTTTGAAGGTCTTTCCAGGCAGGAAGAAAAATGTGATTTCCAGGGCGTGATGACACTGTAACCTTTGAGAATCGGTCTTTCCGACGGAAGGCTGGGCTCCTGTTTTTATGTTACTGGTAATTGTACTGTTCACCGGTGACCATTGGCTTCCAGAATACCAGAAGCCAGTCCCCCACCAGCAGCTGGGTTGTGGATTATTTTCTCATTCCTGGAGAGAAGGAGCTAAACCCTCTTGTTGCTCTGGGTGGCAGTGCCTGCCGACTTGCTCTGCAATAACTAAGTGTCCAGGTTCCCCAAAATCCACTGGACTGAACACTAAGGAAGCACTAAAAGACTCCCCAAAGTTGCATTAACATTTTAAAGCCTTTCCTGCCACAGGGAAGCATCTGTGTTCCAATTTCGCTCACCGCCGGGTAGGGTAGGGCTAGTGCCTCCGGATGGATGGGCTGTCCGAGGGGATCTGCAGTTCGCTGCCATGCACTCGGAGATTATAGGAAATTGGTCATGAAGGAGAGGTGCTATCACTCCTCTAGAGAACATCAGTAGCCTTGTTTCAGCGGCTGCATTTCCTGGGTTCATGTGAACTAAATCCAAATCCAGATGAACTCTCCTACCGAGAGCTCCTGAAATGGGTGCATTTATAGGATGCACAACCTCCATCGCAGACCTATCGAGGGGCATGCTGGAGCCGCAGGAACCGAGGCGAGGACCTTCCTTGGGATTCCACCCTCCTGAAGGCAGGGATCGTGTCTTATTTATGTCTTGCATTGTCGGGCTTTGTGTTCCTACCACTATTAACATTACTGCTATTTTTATTACAACTAGGAGCTCCCACGAGGTCGTGGTCACGCTGTACCATAAGCATTTCGATAGGCACACTAGCGAGCTCACTCGTGCACAAGAGTACACACAAGCCCCAAAGTCCCTTTCATAACAGCAAGCACAGGGCATCAGTCCCGTATTAACCTTGGCTGAGACTCTTAGCACGTCTCCGAGGATGTTTCCTGCTCTTGGCCTAACTTTCCAATACCTCCTGCGAATGACTGAATGTGCATTTCCTTCCTGCAGCCTGCCACCGGGAGCTGAGCATCTAACTATAAAACGTCAGGCAGGTGGAGGTTGCTGCCCAGGTAAATCCGTAATTTACCATCGAGAGTCCCTTCTTGTTGGAGATACGGCATCTGTTTCCTATTCATCTGGACTGGAGAGAATGCTTCCTTCTTAACCTTCTGCTCCTGCTGCGTAGATTATGATTTCAGTATTAATTAGACAGAGTTGTGGCTTTGTTGTTTTCTTCCCCCGCTAATGTTTTGACGACCTTTGATAAGAACTGACATTCCTAATTGAAATCCTTCCATGTGGCTGTTGGAAGCTGCCGACCCCCCAGCCTCCGTCTGGGCCCAGGGCTCCTCCCTCTCCCCGGCGCCCGGGCTGGGTTTAGGGCTCTATGGGTCTCATCCAGCCGTGCTCTCAGATGCCGCTCACTCCCGGCCCTTAGTGCCTTGTTCCCTGTACAGATGCATTCACTTTGTGTTCCATGAGAGCAAAGAAGACCTTCCTTTCTGTTTTGGTGCTTTCCTCTGAGTTTAAATGCCTGCCATGTGTAATCAGTCAGCTCCCCATCCCTGCTTGCAGTCTTGAGGGACAGAAATTGAACCTGAGCAGGCTTCCAGGAAGTGATGAGATGCTGGTTGGCATCACTCAACAATCCAGACCTCGGGATCTTGGTTCACCAGCCCCAGGTCCTGGGCACCCATGGCTTTCCATGTTCAGCTCTGCTCTCCTCTTGGCTAGAATCACTGTCAGGCTAGGTCACCTCCGAGTGGGGTCCAGGTGACCCTGGACTTGAGGCTTCTCCATCCCAGAACACAGGGAGTCTCTGTTCTTAAGAGTTTCTGCAAAATCCCTGGACTCGATTGGAGGGAAGCAAGTCATGTCCCTCCTGGTCTCCCACAGGGCTGCTTTGCTCAGGGGAGGGGAGAGCGGCAAGTGTCACGTCTGCGTCACTCCTAGATGCATCTGGGACTGAGCATGGGGAAGCAGCGTGTTGTCACTCAGAGAAGCAGGAATGACTCTTAGACCATCAACAGTGATAATAAACCCCACTTGACATGCCTGGTTGGAGTGGGAATCTATTGTGCCCACAGCACAGGAGAAACATGCTAGCGGCTGGTATTGGTGTGCCGATGATCAGGGGCTAGCTGTTGTCCCAAGGAACTCCTGTATCCAGCTCATTTAAGGCTCTATAGTTCCAAGAGAGGTGATGTCCCTGTGCCCATTTTATAGAGGAGAAAACTGAAGCAGCAGGGCGAGTCTTGCTCAGCAAGTCGGTTCCTCTTCGCAGAAAAGACAAGCTCGGCCTGCCCTGGTACAGGAGTATGAGAGACCGTTCTTCATCAGTCAGCCAATCAACAAACATTGACATTTCCAGGTGTTTCTTGAGGCAAAATGGGGAACAGCTGTGAGTAAGACATTTCATAAAATTGGTAATTTGTACAGTGCACGTCATGGAACATAGAGTTTTGTTATTACTGTGACGGCTGTTCCTAGGGGCAACTCAGTGGGCCCACGGGCTGTGTCTCTGCAAAGTTAAAGCCCTAAGGTGAGAGTGTTTTCCGGTACGTTGAGGATGCTAGAGACCATGGCTCAGCTGCAGTCAGCCCTTGGGGGGTCCTTTTACTAAACTTTGTAAGACGTTGTTAGTCACAGTATCGAGACTGTCAAATCCTTCCTTCGTGACGTTGTTCTCATGCACAGTGACGCTCGGGAGTTGCGTGGCAAGGGGCCTTTCAGACACGGTGACTGCCCGGCGGCCTGGCCCTGGCCATGGCAGATGACGCTGGCCCGTCCCCAAGGGCTCCTCCTTTGCTGCCCCGTTGGCTGCAGCTCAGGCTGATCTTTCCATCAAAAGGCTTCGCGGTGGAGTGTTTGCCTTTGCGAAGGAGAGAGCAAGGTGCGTTGAGAGCTGTGTGCCGGCCGCTGAAGTTCCCCACCTGAAAACCCCCTGGCATCCCCTGTTGGCCCTCTGCTCAGAGTGGCTGAGGGATACATGACTGCTGAGTTGTCGGGGCTCCCTGGCGGGTGGCCTGAGAGCCAGGGGCCCATTTCCATTCTTGGGGAGTTCCAAGAGAGAATCCATCCCTCCTCTGCTCTGCTTGCTCCTCTAGAACCCAGGGGCCTGTATGTTTACTCTCTCCTGCCTTTGAACCCGTCTTTTCCCTCTTAAATCAGATTGTGTACACTTCCCAAGCCTGCCCCCCGCCCCCGGTCTGTTTACTGCCATGCCCCTTGGCCTCTCCATTTCTTCCCTAGTTCTATGCCCATATTTTAACCTCAACTTTGAAATAAAAGCCTCTATTCCTTTCAATTTAATCTTGCTGATGATGCGTTTCAAACAATCTTTAGAATCGTGATTGTATGTGGGTTAGATACCCTGTGTAGACATCTACACCGCACAGTGCAGAACCTGGCCCACAGGCCATGCATTCGGGTCCTGGTGCCGATCATGGAGTCTCTGACTGTTGGTGAGTAAGGCCCAGAGCCGACGGCCAAGAAAGAGTTCTTCGGGCGTCTTCGGTACAGAAAAGGTGATTTTGTTAAAGCATGGAGGCAGGACCCATGGGCAGACAGAACCGCTGTCCTGGGTTGTGAGGAATGGCCGATTCTGTATTTGGGACGTGGGTGAGGTAAGGACGAAGTACGCGTCCAAAAGCCCTTTCATAGGCTCCGGAAGACTGTCAGGATGCTGGGAGCCTGGCTATTGCGAAGCTAAGGTCGTTTTCCTTCCAGTAAGGCACTGACATGAAGGCAGCTGGGAGTTTCTGGACGACTCTTAGATTCTTCCTATTACAAGTCCTTGTCAATAGGCTGCAGGTTCTAAGGAAACTTAACTTTGCTTACATGTCCTTCTGTTTCCCCATCACTCATGGAGGGGAGGATGAAGTTAAGGACATCGCATCTATGGGTCTCCAGAAGTCATTTTATTGATAAGATTGTTTTTTTTCCTGTAGGACTGTGATCTCTCTTAGTCAAACATTTGTCTTTCCTTCCCTTAGCTTTACGGCAGCCTGGAGTGCCTGAGGAGTGTCACACTGGTCCCACCTGAGAGCGGGGCGTGTGGGGGTCATGCTCTGCTTTGTCCTCCCCTTGGCTCTGCGCCCTCATCACGACCTCACTTGACGTGACCTCGGACAAGTTGTCCCATCTGTCCAAACCTCGGCATCTTTATCTTCCCAATGCACTCATTCTATTCAGTTGAAGCGTCTTCTTACTTGCTTTTAGATTTTTATTTACCTAGTAGTTTGAGGAATGATTCTCAGGTGCCTGATTCTTTCCCTGAGTTCTTGTCATCGGTTACTTAAAGGGAGGGCTGCCACAGTCCTTCAAGATACAGGGGACAGTATCCCCGTTTCACAGCAACTAGGGCTCTGGGGGTAGACTTGCCCACCTCATCCGGGTACCATATGCGTTCAATGAGGTCGGCATCCCGACTCGCCCTACTCTAGAGTCTCTGTTTGATTGTTTCATTGGGGGGTGTATTTGTGGGGAGCCCCGCGAATCGGGATGGCACCCTGGAGTCCTAGGAGGTGCCGAAGGACCACAGTGAGCATGTAGAGACCAGTCGGCGTCTTTGAGCTTCTGGGGAAGTGTTTGGAAAGCCAACACACACGTCCAGCCTGCTGGTGTTCACACGGGGCGTCCTCTCCTTTCAGTGTGTGCTGAAGATAAGGGGGAATGCAGAATGAGACAGAAAGGAAATGAAACTAAACCAAAATCAAATGGGAAACATTTAGAGAGGGCCTTTCTCTGCATAGACGGCATCCCATGAGACTGAGTCAATACGAAGCTATCATATCCTGCATTATGCACAGAGTCATTAGGAAATCAGTTGGCCACACCGATCGATGAAGCTTCGGGGACCCAGGCCTGTCAACACAGAGGCCGCACGTTGCAGAGAAGAAGACACCTACTCTGTGGGAAGGAGTTCTTTTGAGCCCAATCAATAGGCCCACATCTGCAGCCTGCATAAACCATGGGATGTTGATAGAGCTGTTTGCAAAAGCCAGTGCTAGTAAGCTTTGCTGTTACTTGGATTAACTTCAAAGATTGGTCTGGAACATGGCCCGCAAGGGAGTAAAATCAGGAAGGAGGCGAAAGTGGTGCATTCCAGGGAGGACATTTCAGGTGTATTCCAGGGAAGACAACGTACAGATGAAAATGGACTATTTTAGGGGCACCTGGGTGGCTCAGTTGGTTAAGCGACTGCCTTCGGCTCAGGTCATGGTCCCGGAGACCCGGGATCGAGCCCCACATCGGGCTCCCTGCTCGGCGGGAAGCCTGCTTCCCCCTCTCTCACTCCCCCTGCTGTGTTCCCTCTCTCGCTGTGTTTCTCTCTGTCAAATAAATAAATAAAATCTTTAAAAAAAAAAAAGAAAAAAAAAAGAAAATGGACTATTTTAACACTGAAATGCTCCCTTTGTAGGACAGATGTATCGTGGGCTGACTTGCAGAGGTAAGCAGGTAGGTCTGCCTTGCTGGGTGGAGCATGGCTGCTAGTCTTAGGGCATAGCCTTCACAAGAACTTCTGGGAGCCTTCTTGTAAGTGGTGAGTTTGAACTAATTCAAGGTTTCTCCGTACTGACAGGTGAGGTCTGATAACTGTTGTGAGGGTCTGTCCCAGGCATTGGAGGGTGTGGATCAGCTTCCCCAATGTCCACTCACTTGATAACAGTGTCAACCTCTTGGCTGAATTGTGACAATCCACAACATCTCCAGACCTTGCCCAATATTCCTGTTTACACTAGAGGTAAAATTGTCCCTGGGTGAGAACCACTGAATTCCACTTCCAAGGTGGCATGGAGGGGAGTAGATCAGACCTCATAAGCCTGTGTTTAGAAGTTTGAGGCATTGAGGGAGATGGGAACCAGAGATGAAACTGTGGCCAGACACTTTCTGTGTGTTTCTTGTTTCTGTGCATCAGTTTTACCTCTCCCAACAAGCTGCTCCATAAAATAAGGCCCCTGGCCACAAGTAGCTTCAAGCTCTTATCAGTGCAACTCTACAATAAAGAAGGAAAAGAATCTTTTCCAACCGAGTTCAGTCCAAAAGCTTCTGTGAAGGGCTCTGGTCCAGGTTGGCTAACACATCTTATCCCCAGTGACTTCTGAGCTGTCTCTGTTGGGAGGGAGTTGAGGGACTTGGTTGGCTCACATGCTCTCTTGTTGGGCAGGGGGTTCCTGCCAAAGAGAAAGGAGGAAGCTTTCCTCATCCATCCATCCATCCATCCATCCATCCATCCATCTTTTCATTCTTCCAAACTTCCATCTACCTATCCCTCCATCCCTCATATACTTTGTGCCATTCCTTGTCCTGTGTGTAGAGGATGTAAAGGTGAACAGCTCACTTGGGTCCCGCCTCCGACAGTTTTTCAGTGTGCTTTATTAGATGTTCAGCTAAAACTGGGACAGAGAGCTACATCATCTCAGCAGCTGGTGACAGTACACTTTTTAGTGGTTTGAGAAATGACTGAAAAGAGTCTGAAAGTAGATCTACAAGTTAGGAGGGAACAGAGGAAATTTGATTAGGAAGTCAATGAGAAATAAGACATTCTCAGCACTGAAAAAGCATAAGCTAGTTGTTGTTTTTATTGTTTTAATGCCTGATGTGCTTGGGAAAATTGGGAGATGCCGGTTTTCTTGAAGGACAGTTAGCAGGAGAGGTGCTGGGACATAGTGTAGAAGGACAAATGTGAAGCCGAGCAAAGGAATTTTGTATTCCTCCCTGGGCAGAGAGGAGTCATTGGACATTGGTCATTGGTGAGAGTTTTTGAAAATGAGTTCCGGAAATAATGAAATTGAGGCAATGATGTAGGGTGTGAATAAGAGAAGAAAGAACATGAATTTCTCTTGCAAGGATCAAAAAAATCCACTGGAATGCTTTAAAGGAGACCAGTGAGAAACACTGGTGACAATTTTGTTGAAGACTAGAAAAAGCCATACTGTCCTCAAAATGTCTCTTCCCTTCATCCCATGACCTTGGCTACAAGCACCATAAGATCTGGATCCTGTCCATGTTTCCCAGCCCAGCCAACACCTATTTACCTTCCTTATCTTCCTTTATAGCATTTGCCACAAGCTGACCTTCCCCTTCAATTAGTGTATCTGCTTGGTTCTGTCCATCTCCCACAACAGAACGTGATCCTTGTGAGCTCTCACTTGTCTCTTATTTGCTCTTCTCCACGTCTAGCATAGCATCTGGTTCATACAGGCTGTGCAGTAAATATTCACTGAGCTTGTTCATTCATCCATCCGTCATGCATTTATTCAAATATTACTCAGTCATGCATATACCTAGTCATATGTTCAGGGCACCATTTAATGACTGCCTTCCCCAGGTGGTTCATTTAGAAGAGTATTTTTAGTTGATATGTGGGTATTGGAAAGAAATAATGTCTAACTTGATAACAGAACCTAATAGATACTTCAATCAGTGCTTCTGTGTCACAGTTTAGATTCTGCAATAGGTCCCTTATGGGTAGTACATCCTCCCCAGTGGAGAAATCTTCCTTTTGACACACAACCCAAAGAAATAAGATACTGAAATGATTTCTTATGGGTGCATAGAGAAGTCTGGAATGGACCAGTTCATACATTGTGTGGAGGGTTTGTTCTCAGAATCATGGCTGTCGAAGGTGTAGGAATTGGGATACCCAGACATTGCTGGTGGGAATATCAATCGGTGCTGCTCCTTTGGCAAACAGTTTAACAGATCCTCAAAATATTAAAGATAAAGTTCTTATATGACCCAGAAATCCAAGAGAAATGAAAATAGAAGTCTGCACAAAAACTGGTACATGAATGTTTATGGCAATGCTATAATATAAAAAAAGTAGAAATAACCCCAAAGCCCATTTTCTAATGGTTAGATAAGCCCATTTGGTCTATCCACATAAGAGACGACTAAGCTGTAGAAAAGAATGAAGCCCTGATCTATGTTACAATATAAATGAGCCTTGAAAACATTATGCCACATGAAAGAAGCCAGGCACAAAAGGGCATATATTGTATGATTCTGTTTATGTGAAATGTTCGGTACAGAAAAACCCGTTGAAGCAAGAAGTTGATGAGTGGTTACCAGGGGCTGATGGGGGAGGGGAGTGAGGGTGGAAGACTATAATCTAATGAGTATGCAGTTTCTTCTGGGGGTGGTAAAAATGTTCTAAGAGTAGATAGTGATTATCGTACAACTATAGATCTACTAAAAACCTACCAACTTGTACACTTTACAAGGTGAATTTTATGATATGTGAATTTTATCCCAATTTTTTTTTAAAAGATTTTATTTATTTGACAGAGAGAAACACAGCCAGAGAGGGAACACAAGTAGGGGGAGTGAGAGAGGGAGAAGCAGGCCTCCCACCGAGCAGGGAGCCCGATGTGGGACTCGATCCCGGGTCTCCGGGATCATGACCTGAGCCGAAGGCAGTCGCTTAATGACTGAGCCACCCAGGCGCCCCTATCCCAATTTTTAATAAAAATCACAGCTGACTTCTCATGGGCATGTCAGCAGTTTCTGTAAGAGGGCTAAAGAGGACCACAAGCCATGGTCCCCTTCTGCCCACAAGGGGAGACAGTGTGTGCAGATCACTATGCGGGGCAGGATTGCTAAGGATTATTACCTCAACAGAAAGAGAGCTGATTTTAGGGGGAAGAATGTATATTAAAATTTTGAAATACTGCTTATGTACTTTTTTAGCTCTCATGCAAAAGAGATGAAGACATCAATCATTGCTGCTGAGAAGCATCCTGGAAGCTTTGTGTAATTAGGATTTGAAGAACCTTCAGAACGTTCTAAGGAATTTGGACTTGAATTTATGGCAAAACCAGTGGAGGTAAGGCACTTATCCCATAGCTCTCTAGCACTCATCCAAGGAAGACATCACTAATTGATCCTTCCTCTCCCCGGAATACAGATTCCTTCTCAGGAAAAGTCCCCTTCCCCTCCCTGAAAGAGCCTGTGAGGGTCCATCAACATTCACCAATGTGATGAAGACTTTCCCCTTTCTGTTATGGGAGCCAGGAGAAGTGTCTAAAAGAGACTGAAGCATCATATCAATGAGGGACATGTTTATACTAGATCGTTTCCTATCTACCTCCATTTCCTTCACTGGGCATTGCAGTCACACTGTCAAGGAAAGCATATGCTCAAGACTATAGAACAGCAGTTCTTGAGGCAGATACAGTCCTGAGACTTGTTTGTTTGACCAGTGCCATGTCTTACTGTTTTCCTAATAGTGGCCAGTGTTGAAATCTGATAGAGTTCACTCTCAACCTGGATGTCCGGCTTCTTTTGAAAAGAAAGAAAGAAAAAAAAAAAAGCAGATGCCTAAAAAGGCAGAACCAGGGCGCCTGGGTGGCTCAGTGGGTTAAAGCCTCTGCCTTCAGTTCAGGTGATGATCTCAGGGTCCTGGGATCGAGGCCCACATCGGGCTTTCTGCTCAGCAGGGAGCCTGTTTCCTCTGCTCTCTCTGCCTGCTTCTCTGCCTACTTGTGATCTCTCTCTGTCAAATAAATAAATAAAATCTTTAAAAAGGCAGAACCAATATTCCTCCATGGAAACAATTTGTTCTAGGTGTTCTGGCTGCCTCCCTTGGGTGAAATCTGCTCATTCCAGTTTGCTGGTTCTCAATAGCCCGAAATAACTTGCAGCATACCCAGCGATGTGCTGTAGCTCTGGGCCATGCATGCTGGGTTCGGTTGAGATAGGTTGTATTGAGATAGGTTGTATTGGATTGTGTTGTGTTGGGTTGAGATGGGTTGGGATGGGTTGAGTTGTGTTGGGTTGCATTGGGGTGTGTTGGATTTAGTTGTGTTGTGTTGTGTTGTGTTGAGTTGGGTAGCATTGTGTTGCATTGGGTTGCGTGGGGTTGTGTTGGGTTGCATTGGGCTAGGTTGTGTTGGGTTGTGTTGTGTTGAGTTAGGTTGGGTTGGGTTGTGCTTGCTTCCCTAGTCTGAACAGTACTTCATGCCACTCTATTATTCCTGAGAATTTATGGGTAAATTACTTTCTTGTAAATTGAATTATACTGTGGTTGTACAGGATAATATGATGGTGAGTTGGTTTTGTATCGCTAGTGTCAATCCAGGTGTTCCATAAAGGAAGAAGCTACTATAATTTCACCTGGTTATACAGGGAAGTGGCGGGGCTCTGGGAACAGTGGCTGTGCCACAGCACCTAATGAAGGGGTACGACAACTGAGGAGATGAGTGCTTTAGATAGAATTTTCTCAGGCAGCTCAGAAAAAGTCTCATGTAGGCAAGGATGTCATTAGCATGTAGGCAAGGATGTCATTAGCCCCTCTGAGGACACACATTCCATCAGTGGTACCACATTTTACAATGCTGAGCACATTGTGTCTGCACCAAGAATTTCCCCCTGAAACACAAGGGCTTAGCTAGAGTCTGAATTCCTTGTTCTTTTGAGGAAATACTCGGTGAGAGTGAGAGTTTGGAGGGCCAGGCTTCTCCTGGTAGTGAGGAGCATGTCTTGTGTCTGCTGGGCTCTGTCCGCTTGGGTCTTTCAAAGTCCCTTTCCCGTTCTCTCTCTGTGGAATAGGTGGTGGAGAGGTCATTGTGTTCATTAACTTAGGTCCATTCCGGGAATCACAGAAATGAACTCTCTGCCACATGCTGCACATAAACAATGCATGACTCTCCTATTTCCCAACTGCTTTTTTGTCCTAAAAGAAATTTCCTAAGTAGCTGTAATAGAAGTTGCAAAAATGCTGCAGAACTTTCTCTCTCTGATTCCCCCCCTTGAAAGCCTGTTTATCCTGCCAAAATACCTTATGTGTGTTTGTGTGCATACGTGCAACTAATTTATGTGCAAACCTTGAACATCTAAGCTTTGGCTTAAACATCTGTGCCAAGGGAAGCTAATTATCGGCGCCTCTCTCCAGCAGGCTCCGTGAGTGTGGTCTGAGTGGGCACGGGAGGCTGGGCAGGGCCATCTGCTGGGCTTTCTCCAGATCAAAAGCTCCTAATCCCTTCTGGGGCACCATTTGATGAATACGAAGTGGTTGGATCTTTTCCTAAGCTGACAAACATTGGTGGTGCTTTTAAAATCCCCCAAGTCAAGAGATGAGAGGCGAACACGAAACATTCCGCAGATAAGCGTATGCTAAAACTCAGAGCTGTAGTCTTTGGCCCGGGATGCTCTGAAGTTTCAATAAGGAATAAGTTTCAGAAGATACTTATCTAGAAACAGCAAAGCGTTATCAGAAGTGTTTGTGGCAGAGCTTTTTCCCCAGAGGGAAAAGATTATCATGTCCTGGGTTTCCCATGGTGAGGACCCATTAAATAGAATGCAGAGATATTCTGTGCCATCTAATGGAGGTGGACCGAGAGAGGTCTCAGGGGTCTCGCATGAAGACATTGTGTGTCTCAAAATTAAGGTGAACAATGGACCCCTCTTGCAGGTCTGAGTTGAAGACAGCCAGTGAATATGGGCATCTTCCAGGACCCCACAGGAGCTTTAGGGAAGTATAACTCAAAATAGTAGCTTCCCACCCACTCAGAAAACTTCACCAAAAAAAGTAGGGGAGAAAGAAAACAATAGCGTTATGGAATCGGTATTAAATGAGAATGCAAAGTACGATGTACATCAGAGCAGTCTGCTAAGAGATTGCAAAGACAGAAGGAAAGGCTACCATTTTGTAGAGCCAAGAAGATCTGATCCGTTTCATACATGTTCTCCAAATAAATCAAGTTTTCCTATTTTGAAATTTTACTTGCCCGTACAGAACTGTGATTCGTTTACTAATTATTGCACAGTCTGTATGTTAAGTGCTTAGGAGAGTGAGTGTCCGACCTGGAGAGCTGGGGACACAGGCAGGCGGGGGGGGGGGGGGGGGGAGAGCCAAGTGGGCTCAGGTTCCCTTGATTCAAGTCACTGCACTGAGCTGGCGATCCTGGACCCCGCCCTGGGAGTTCAACAGGAAGACCACAGAGCTGGGTCATGAGTTTCCCCCTGCCTGCTCCTTCTTCTGTGTCCCAGCCGCACACACTGCCTGAGAGAGAAACACGTGTCTTCTGTCCCATATACTTGTGCTGAGCAATTCACCCAAACTCCTTAAGAACACAGGTTTTACATGGAGGTGCCATGAGTTCAAGTCCTGACTCTGTCTCTTGCCAACTCAGTACCCCCCGATGAACTGGCCTCTCTGAGCTTCATTTGGCTCATTATGAAAGAGGTGCCATGAGGATTAAATGGATACGGTACCTGTTAAGTTCTGAGAAGAGTACCCAGTGCGTGGTAAGCGTTCCACATTGACTGGAGACTCAGCCCCGCTCCGATTCCAGCGGTCATTTGAATACAAGGCAAAAACAAAAACTGATCTAAGGGCTCCTTAAGTGGCAGAGACTAAGCAATCATTTTGCAAAACTGTGTAAAGAATATTAAATATCCTCTGCTTTGGATTAAAAAGGACCATTACTTTTTTTCTTTTTTTTTTTTTTATAGCGTTTGCCTACCTTCATTTAGGTGTGTGCATTTTTCGTGTATGTGTGAGAAACAGACCATCTGACTCTGTTGCTTTTCATCCTTGATAGAGTTTCACATCTCTCAAGTTGAAAGCAGGGAGATACGGAGGAGTTATGATAATGCGTGGCCAGGTTCCTGCAGTTGAAACAGACAGATGGAGACAGTGGCAAACTCGAGGCGGGAGTGGGGGGGGCACGCAGGTTAAACTCCTGCTTCTCGTCTCAGTGACCGTGTGATGGGGGAAGACGCAGTTGCTGCAGAGGGCATATGCAAGTGTGGGTCCCGGCTCTGCCACTTATGGCTCAGGAACCCTGGGCTCGTTGATCATACTGCCTGGTCTTCAGCTGCTTTTTAGGCAATTGGAATAATAGCCCTCATATTCTTGTTCTACAATGCAAGAACTCTATCTCTGTAACGTAATTATGGATAATGCATGCACAATAAAACATTTATGTTCTATAAAATAAAATATACATGAAATACACAATAACCCATAAAACAGAGAGTTATACCTATGCTCTATAACATAAATACACATTATATGAGTATATAACGCATAGAATATGTAGGGATCTAACACTTCTTTTTTTTTTTTAAGATTTTATTTATTTATTTATTTTGACAGAGAGAAACACAGCTAGAGAGGGAATACAAGCAGGGGGAGTGAGAGAGGGAGAAGCAGGCTTCCCACCGAGCAGGGGAGCCCGATGTGGGGCTCGATCCTGGGTCTCCGGGATCATGACCTGAGCCGAAAGCAGTCGCTTAACGACTGAGCCACCCAGGCACCCCGGGATCTAACACTTCTATGTTATGCAATTATAAAATATGGATGAAGTACACAGAAATTCATTAAAACATACAAATTATCTATCATACTATATATAATATATAACATGTTACTATATGTAATATATATTTTTATAGATTGCATTTTATATTTATGAATATCATTACTATACCTGCATAGTACACACAGAGTGCAAGTAGGTACAACCCCTTCATGGGACGATGTGAGGTGGTAAATACCCACATAATGAGATGAAGGCCTGGACCTAGCAGTTAGGCTACTGTTGACTTTATGAGGGCAAGTCAGAAGAAGGATCGCCCGCTGGGACTGTAGGTAAAGGGGGCTCCTTGTAACGAAGAATAATACTGGGAAACAAAAAAGTCGGGAGATGTCAAAGAGAGGCAGTGAATGGGATTAGAAAATTGCGCAGTGAAGGGCAGAGAGCGTCCGTAGGGATCACACCCTACACGTGTGAACACGCATGGAAACATCCGTGGCTGGGATGGAGGGACAGGTGGAGAAACACGGCTGGGAGGCGATGGAGAGACGCTCAGGATCCTTGTCCACGGGCGATGCGTCTGCCCTCCCCCCCCCACAGGGTGTGTGGGTCTCTGCAGGACCCTGCACCTGAGACTGGGGAGGAGGAAC
>PITA01010416.1:0-72085 GCA_004023965.1 Spilogale gracilis
TTTTTTTTTTTTTTTTAAATGATTTTTATCCATTTATTTGACAGAGAGAGAGATCACAGGTGGGAGGGGACAGAGGGAGTGGGAGTCACAAGCAGACTCTGAGCTGAGTGCTGAGCCTGACCTGAGGCTCCATCTCATGATCCTGAGATCATGACCTGAACCAAAACCAAGAGTTGGACACTCAACTGACTGCACCACCCAAGTGCCCCAAGAAGGTGGTTTTTGAAAGCAATAAGATTCAGGCTAGATGGTAATATCTGAAATTTTCTTTCTTTCTTTTCTTTCTTTAAGATTTTATTTATTCATTTGACAGAGAGAAGCACAGCTAGAGAGGGAACACAAGCGGGGGAGTGAGAGAGGGAGAAGCAGGCTTCCCGCCGAGCAGGGAGCCCGATTTGGGGCTCAATCCCGGGACTCCAGAATCATGACCTGAGCAAAGACAGACATCTTAACGACCGAGTTACCCAGGCACCCCAGTATCTGAAATTTTCTTAGTCTTCAGTAGTTCATTAAAATAAGAAAGTTTAAAAATTTCTAAAAACAGGGTGCCTGAGTGGCTCAGGCAGTTAAGCATATGCCTTCAGCTCAGGTCATGTTGGAGCTCTGAAGAAAAAAAAATGTGTGTTCTGGCAGGCATTCTAGGTTCAAAGGTATAACTTAAATAATAATGCTTTAAAATATGTTTGCTATTTCTATCAGTTTGTTTAGCTACTCGATAAACAAGATTGTGATTTCATTCATTTCTTTAGCAGATATTTGTTCAGTTCTTGCTATGAACCAGGTACTCTGCTCAGTCCTGAAATTTCAGCTGTGAGTAAATAAAACAGACAAGCCTTACTCCTCCCTGGTGGCCCTTACCTTTTAGTGGGGGAACCATACTTTAAGCATAATGAACATGCAAGTAGGTGTCTGTAATATAATGCTAGACAGAGGCAAGTACTTTTTTTTAAATTAACATTTAATGTATTATTTGCTTCAGGGATACAGGTCTGTGAATCATCAGTCTTACAAAAGTCACAGCACTCACCATAGCACATACCCTCCCCAAAATCCATAACCCAGCCACCCCATCCCTCCCCCCTAGCCCCCAGCAACCCTCAATTTGTTTCCAGAGATTGAGTCTCTTATGGTTTGTCTCCCTCTCTGGTCCCATTTTGTTTCATTTTTTTCCCCTCCCATACCCCATGACCCCCGCCTTGCCTCTCAAATTCTTCATATCAGAGAGATCATATGATAATTGTCTTTCTCTGATTGACTTATTTCCCTCAGCCTAATACCCTCCAGTTCTATCCACATCATTACAAATGGCAGGATTTTGTTCCTTTTGATGGCTGCATAGTATTCCTCTGTATGTGTTTGCGCGCGCGCCACATCTTTATCCATTCATCTGTTGATGGACATCTAGGTTCTTTCCATAGTTTGGCCACTGTGGAAATTGCTGCTATAAACATTCAGGTGCACGTGCCCATTTGGATCACTGCATTTGTATATTTAGGGTAAATACCCAGTAGTGCGATTGCTGGGTTGTAGGGAAGCTGTATTTTCAACTCTTTGAGGAACCTCCATACTGTTTTCCAGAGTTGCTGTACCGGCTTGCATTCCCACCAACAGCGAAGAAGGGTTCCCCTTTCTCTGCATCATCGCCAACATCTATCTTTTCCTGACTTAATTAATTTTAGCCATTCTGACTGGTTTGAGGTGGTATCTCACTGTGGTTTTTTATTTTTATTTCCCTGATGCCGAGGCAAGTGCTTTTTTAAAAGACCAGAAAAGGGAATAGGAAGTGATAGTTTCTATTTTAGGAATTATCTGAGAAGGCCTGTTGAACAGACAGACCTGAGTGAAGTACAGGTACTCACATACAAAGATAACTGGAGGAGTAGCCTTCTAGATGGAGGGATCGTCAAATTCAAGAGGCTTTGAGAAAGGGGCGTGCTGGGCCTGTTCAAGCAAGGGGGCCAGTGTGTCTGGAGCTGTGTGAGCAGGAGTAGAATGGTAGGAGATGAGGTTGGAGATGTAAGCAAGGGGCACATCATGTAGGACCTGTAGATTTCATTCTAAATGTGATATAAATCTTTGGATTGTTTCTAGTGAGGAAGTAAGGTGATCTAACTTAAGTTTAAAGGATACTCTATGCTATGTAGAGAACAGACTCGAGTAGTACAAGAAAGGAAGCCGGGCGATCAGTTATGAAGTGGTGGTTATAGACCTTTAGATGAGAGATGATGATGATGGACATGGTGAGAAGTAGATTGCAGATGTATTTCAGTATCGAGTCAATAGGTTAACTTGATTGATAGCAGTGTAAAAGGAAGCAGTCAAAGAAACTAGTGCTGATAGACACTAGACTTGAAGGAAATACACAGATTTTTGCTGTGGCTATCTCTGAGCAGTGGCCTTTTACTAGGAGCTTTTTTTTTTTTTTTCTTATCTGTATTTACCAGTTTTTCTATCCTGAACCTGTAATGCTTCTATATAGATTATTTTAAAATTAGAGTTAATCATCCTACTACTAAATATACCCTAATTCTTAATGTATTCTCTTATCCCTTTTGATTTTGGAAAACAGTCTAAGTGACACAAAATTTTTAAACCTGTCTTTTTACTCTTAGTGATCAGCCTTTGTACCTTTTCCACATTTGAAAATGGTGAAGCTGGATATTCATACCTTGGCCCATCACCTTAAGCAGGAACGCTTATATGTGAACTCTGAGAAACAGCTCATTCAGAGGCTCAATGCAGATGTACTTAAGACAGCTGAAAAATTGTATCGTACAGCATGGATTGCTAAGCAACAGAGAATTAATTTGGATCGGCTTATCATAACCAGGTAAAAAAAAGGTGTTTAGGTGTTCAATTTTATGAACCACTGTAATTCTGTGCTAACTATAAATAAATGAATCTGTTTCCAACAAAGTGCATGCTTTCAGATAGTTTGAATCAACATTAAGGTGAGTCTTTGTTAATTTTAAGCCTTTTTTAGAGAATTATAATTAAGCATTAATATTTTATACCACACCAATTTTATTTCTTTATATAAGACATTTTATTGTTGCTGAGAGTAAATTATCTTGTGTTCTTTTTTATAAGTAGGCTCCATACCCAGCGTGGGACTTGAACTCATGACCCTGAGATCAGGAGTCACATGCTCTACCCACTGAGCCAGCCAGGCACTCCTCTACTTTTCTGTTATTATTAGTAGTAGTAGTATGTTAAGATTTAAAATTTTTTTTTCAAGATTTTATTTATTTGACAGAGAGAGGGAGAGATCACAAGTAGGCAGAGAGAGAGGAGGAAGCAGGCTCCCTGCTGAGCAGAGAGCCTGATGTGGGCCTGGATCCCAGGACCCTGAGATCATGACCTGAGCCAAAGGCAGAGGCCCAACCCCTGAACTACCCAGGCGCCCAAGATTAAAAATTTTTGAGTAATCTCTATACCCAACATGGGGCTCAAACTTAGAACCCTGAGATCCAGGGTCATATGCTCCACTAATTCAGCCAGTCAAGCACCCCTTTTCTCCCGATATTATGTAATATACAGTTGGCCTTTAAACACTGATTTGATCTGTGTGGGTCCACTTATATGTGGATTTTTTTGGTAGAGTACCATAAATGTATTTTTTTTCACTTGTGATTTTTCTCAATATTTTCTTTAGCTTACTTTATTATAAGAATACTGTATATAATACACATAAAATATCTGTTAATTGTGTTATCTGTAAGGCTATTAGTAGTTAAGTGTTTGGGGAGTCAAAAGTTATGCATGGATTTTCTATTGCACGGGGGAATCGGTGTCTCTAATCCCCACCTTGTTCAAGGGTCAGCTGTGAGTATTTCCATGTTTTGATTCCCCCCGTATATCTACCGCTCAGTTTCAGAAACCTCTTTTTCACTATGTTAATACCTTATTCCGTTGTTTCAAGAAGCAGTGTTTAGCTCTAAGAAGAGTGGTGCTGAGGTATAATTTTGAAAAAACGAGACAGACACAGAAAAGTACATGCTGTATAATTCCATTTGTGTGAAACTGAAAAAAAGCAGGATGGATCTTTGATGACAGAAATCAGAATAATGGTTATTTTTTTATATTTTTCACTGAACCTGATTTACTAGGAGGAATTTGTCCTCTGTAGTTTTTGGTTTTGCTTTTCTTTATATACTCAGATGCTGGTGGGCTGAAAGATTTGAGCAGTTCAGAGTGATCTCATTGCTAGGGCTATACTCAATAGGTTTCAATGGAGTGTATGTATTGAATTATTGTTACTGATTTTTATTGTTTTGCTTGTTTGCTCATTTTTTTAGTGCTGAAGCTTCCCCTGCTGAATGTTGCCAACATGCCAAGATTTTGGAAGATACACAGTTTGTTGATGGATATAAGCAATTGGGGTTTCAGGAGACCGCTTATGGAGAATTCTTGAGTCGGTTAAGGGAAAATCCTCGTCTTATTGCCTCCTCTTTGGTTGCTGGGGAGAAACTTAATCAGGAGAACACACAAAGTGTTATTTACACAGTTTTTACCTCCCTTTATGGCAACTGCATTATGCAAGAAGATGAAAGCTACCTCCTTCAGGTTTTGAGATACTTGATTGAATTTGAACTTAAAGAAAGTGACAACCCCAGGCGACTTTTGAGGAGAGGAACTTGTGCCTTCAGCATATTATTTAAACTTTTTTCTGAAGGACTGTTTTCTGCCAAACTTTTCCTTACAGCTACTTTACATGAGCCAATCATGCAACTTCTTGTTGAAGATGAAGATCACCTAGAAACAGATCCAAACAAGCTAATCGATAGGTTCTCCCCATTACAGCAGGAAAAACTCTTCGGAGAGAAAGGCTCAGATAGATTCAGGCAAAAGGTTCAAGAGATGGTGGATTCCAATGAGGCCAAACTGGTGGCTCTGGTGAACAAGTTTATTGGTTATCTCAAACAGAACACATACTGCTTTCCACATAGTTTGAGGTGGATCGTGTCACAGATGTACAAAACCCTCTCCTGTGTAGACAGACTGGAAGTTGGGGAGGTCAGGGCAATGTGTACTGACCTCCTGTTGGCCTGCTTCATTTGTCCTGCAGTTGTCAATCCAGAACAGTATGGAATAATTTCTGATGCTCCTATTAATGAGGTGGCAAGATTTAATCTGATGCAGGTAGGCTTTTGCTATTATCATTAATGTGGCATTCAGCTGCAAATCAGTTGAGTGAGTAGTGGGGTGGGAACAGAAAATGTGACAATACGTATACATTCTTACTATTCTGTTTTCCTCAAACTGGATTAAATATTTGCTCCTTTTTTTTTTTTTAAAGATTTTATGTATTTATTTGACAGAGAGACACAGCAAAAGAGGAAACAGAGGCAGGAGGAGTGGGAGAGGGAGAAACAGGCTCCCCGATGAGCAGGGAGCCTGATGTGGGCCTTGATCCCAGGAGCCTGGGATCATGACCTGAGCCGAAGACAGATGCTTAATGATTGAGCCACCCAGGCACCCCTAAGTATTTGCTTCTTAAGAAATAAAAGCAGTTAGGGACACCTGGGTGGGTCAGACAGTCGAGTGTCTCACACTTTTTTCCAGCTCAGGTCATGATCTCAGGGTTGTGGGATTGAGCCCTGCTTTGATCTCCAAGGCCCCACTCCACCCTCAGCCCGGAGTCTGCTTCAGACTGTGTCCCTTTGCCCTCCCCCCACCCCCTTGTGCTCACACACACACACACACTCTCTCTCTCTCTCTCTCTCTCTCTCTCTCTCTGAAATAAGTTAAAAAAATAATAAAAGCAGTTTTACTGGGATTTAAAAATATTGTAATCATGAAATATTTTGTTTTGGGGGCACCTGGGTTGTCTCAGTCTGGTAAGCATCTGCCTTTGGCTCCGGTCATGATCCCCCCGGGTTCTGAGATCAAACTTTGCTCTGCCTGCCATTCCACCTGCTTGTGCTTGCATGCTCTCTCTCTCTCTATTTGTCAAACAAATAAATTAAGTCTTTTTTTTTTTTTTTAAGATTTTATTTATTTGACAGAGAGAAACAGCCAGAGAGGGAACACAAGCAGGGGGAGTGAGAGAGGGAGAAGCAGGCTTCCCGCCAAGCAGGGAGCCCGATGTGGGACTCGATCCCTGGTCTCTGGGATCATGACCTGAGCCGAAGGCAGTCGCCCAACCAACTGAGCCACCCAGGCGCCCCAAATTAAGTCGTTTTTTTTTTTTTTTTTCCAAATTAAGTCTTAAAAAATATATTTTGTTAGTTTTTTCCCCTTACAAAGATTTATTTATTTTAGAGAGAGAGGGAGAGTGAAGGGAGGGACTAGAGGAAGAGGGAGAGAAATCCTCGAGCTGACTCCCCACTTAGCTTGCATCCCAGTGTGGGGCTTGATCCCAGGACTCAGATCATGACCTGAGCTGAAACCAAGAGTCAGACTCCTGACTGACTGAGCCACCCAAGTGCGCCTTGTGTTAATTTTTATTTATTTAATTTAGTTTATTTTTTTGAGAGAGAGAGAGAGTGTGAGAGCACAAGTTGGGGGAGGAAAAGAAGAAGAGGGAGAAGCAGACTCCTTGCTGAGCAAGGAGCCTGCTGTGGGGCTTGATCCGGGGACTCTGGGATCATAACCTGAGCTGAAGGCAGACGCTTAACCAACTGAACCCCCAGGCACCCCTAGTTGTTTAGATTTTCTAGAACAGGGCCACCATCCATTTCCCATGATTTCAAAACCCAGGGTGATTGAAAATATTTATGCATGATCTTTTATAACATGAAACTATTTTTTTTTTTTAAGATTTTATTTATTTGACAGAAACACAGCTAGAGAGGGAACACAAGGGGGTGTGAGAGGAGAGAGGGAACATAAGATTTTATTTATTTGACAGAAACACAGCTAGAGAGGGAACACAAGGGAGAAGCAGACTTCCTGCCAAGCAGGGAGCCCCATGTGGGGCTCGATCCTGGGACTCAAGGATCATGACCTGAGCTGAAGGGAGATGCTTAACGACTGAGCCACCCAAGCACCCCTAACATGAAACTCTTTATCACTGCTAGTTATTCCTTTTAGGGCTAATGAATACTCATGTCTTGCCTCAGAAATATGTATACATTTGATTACATGATGCTACCCTTAATACTGCCTACTGCATACTGTTACATGTATGGACTAATCAGCCTTTCTAAAAATCTTCAAAGTTTGAAATCAAACTCTTCTGGTCCTCAGAGTTTCAGAAAGAGGAGTTTTAGATTTATGTTAGCACTTTTTTCCCCTTTATCATGAGAGCTACTGAAATGCTGTTATCTATTTATTTGTGAGAGGAGGAGGAGGAGGGGCAGAGAGAAGGGGTGAGAGAAAATCCTAAGCAGGCTTCATGCCCAGTGTAGCACCTGATGTAGGGCTGGATCTTACAACCCTGAGATCCTGACCTAAGCTGAAATCAAGAGTCAGATGCTTAACTGACTGAGCCACCCATACACCCCCATGTCATTATTTCTTTTCTTTTTTTTTTAAAACATTTCTTTTTTTTTTTTTTTAAGATTTTATTTATTTGACAGAGAGAGAGATCACAAGTAGGCAGAGAGGCAGGCAGAGAGAGAGGAGGAAGCAGGCTCCCCGCTGAGTACAGAGCCCTATGCGGGCCTCCATCCCAGGACCCTGAGATCATGACCTCATGAGCTGAAGGCAGAGGCTTTAACCCACTGAGCCACCTAGGCGCCCCCATGTCATTATTTCTTAAGGGAATCTTTTAGTTATATCTTGTCCTCCAGAAATACTGTAAAGAAGAAACTGAGTTTATTTGGGATATAGTATGTCTTTGGATGATTTTTTTTTTAATGATAAGCTTTTTTTCCTGTGATCATTTCTTTCTTTCTTTCTTTTTTTTTTTTTAAAGATTTTTTTATTTGACAGTGAGAAGCACAGTTACAGAGGGAACACAAGCAGGGGAGTGATAGAGGGAGAAGCAGGCTTTCCCGCCGAGCAGGGAGCCCGATGTGGGGCTCGATCCCGGATCTCCGGGATCATGACCTGAGCCGAAGGCAGTTGCACAACCAACTGAGCCACCCAGGCGCCCCTCCTGTGGTCATTTCTGTTATATCTCTATGTTTAACAATTAATTGTGTAAATTCCTGAAATAAAATTTAAAGATTTTTGTCATCTTTGAAACACTGAATTTATTCTTAAGATAGTGTAGTTGTAGGTTTTATTTTTATCATTATAATAGAGATTGAATCACTTATTTTCAGAATGAGTAAAAAAGTGTTATTGTACCAGATATTAAGATGATACTGTATGATATTAGCTTTCCCCAAAGTGTCTTTAAAGAGAGTAGATTAGGGTCGCCTGGGTGGCTTAGTCGATAAGGGGCCCACTCTTGATTTTGGCTCAGATCATGATCTCAGGTTTGTGAGATGGGACCTCATGTTGGGCTCTGTGCTCAGTGGAGAGTCTGCTTGAGATTCTCTCTCTCCCTCTGTCCCTCCTGCCTTCTCTGCAATAAATAAATAAATATTTTTAAAAACGGGCCCCTGGGTGGCTCAGTGGGTTAAAGCCTCTGTCTTCGGCTCAGGTCATGATCTCAGGGTCCTGGGATTGAGGCCCGCATCGGGCTCTGTGCTCGGTAGGGAGCCTGCTTCCTCCTCTCTCTCTGCCTGCCTCTCTGCCTACCTGTGATCTATCTCTCTGTCAAATAAATAAATAAAACCTTTTAAAAAATTTTTTTAAAAAGTAAGAGTAAATTAACAGTTCTCTTTTACCAGTAAAATGGTGAATTAACATTTACTTTCCAAGCAGCTCTATTCTGTAGGATTATTTAAATGTAGAAAAAAAATTCTACCTTGAGTATTTTGTGAACTGTAAAGGGAAAAGTACTTAATCTTAACTTCAAGTAATAATTTCAGTCAAGTTTTGCAAGCGAATTTTAAAATATCTATATGCATGAAAAGTATAACATCAGAAACAAAGTTATATTTTTATTTTATATTGTCAATGTAATGTTAAAGTAAAATTTTCTGTTGTCTGTAACTCTTAATCTACATATAGTAAAAGCTGATTAATTTAATTTTAATTTGGGACCCTACTTTGCATGCCTAGTCAGATGGTGTAAATATTATTATGAAACAGCTTTTTAGACTAGAGTGGAAGCACTTTCATCGAGAAGGATTTGTGTCCATAGCTCGTGTCTCCCAACCACTGCTTTGGGTTGCAGGTTGGCCGCCTTTTGCAGCAATTGGCAATGACTGGCTCTGAAGAGGGAGATCCCCGGACAAAGAGCAGCCTTGGAAAATTTGACAAAGTAAGAATGAATACTATCTTGTGTGAAATACCATTTATAGAAAAATTTTCCAAAGTATTAGTGAACTTAACTATTGTCTTTATTAAATCTTGTCCTTTAATTTATTAAAAATTAGATATTCTTGGGGCGTCTAGGTGGCTCAGTTGTTAAGTGTCTTCCTTTGGCTCAGGTCATGATCCCGGAGTCCCAGGATGGAGCCCCGCATTGGACTCCCTGCTCCGCGGGAAGCCTGCTTCTCTCTCTCTCACTCCCCCTGCTTGTGTTTCCTTTCTAGCTGTGTTTCTCTCTGTCAAATAAATAGATAAAATCTTAAAAAAAAAAAAAATAACATTTTTTTCAATTACCCTGAATATTGCTATAGAGAATACAGTGTTGAATCAGCAGCATTTAAAGGAAGATGTTACTAAAGTTTACTGATTCTTACATATTGAAGTATTGAGGAAATGCCACTATAATGAGAGCCAAAGAGCTATTAAGATTTTATTTTTAAAATTTGATAAATTGCCTGGCTGGCTCAGTTGGTAGAGCATGCAATTCTTGATCTTGGGGTTGGAGTTCTAGCCGCATGTAGGATATAGAGATTACTTTAAATTATTTATTTATTTATTTATTTATTTATTTATTTATTTATTTATTTATTTATTTAGGGTGTGTGTGCACATGCAGCCAAGGGGAGGAACAGGGAGAGAGGGAAAGGGAAAGAATTTCAAGTAGACTCCATGCTAAGTGCAGAGCCCCACATGGGACTCAATTCCATGACCGCAGGATCCTGACCAGAGCAGAAATGAGGAGTCCGATGAGTTGCCCAGGCTTCCTGGGTGTAGAGAGTACTTGAAAAAAAAAGAGTCTTAAAATAAGTAGGTAGGGTTGCTCAGTCGTTTGAGTGTCTGACTCTTGGGTTTTGTTTGGATCACAGTCTCAGGGTCCTGAGACTGGCCCAGGTCAGGCTCTGCGCTCAGTCGGGAGTCTGCTTTAGATTCTCTCCTTGTCCCTCTTCTGTCCCTCCGTACTGAGTGCGTATGTGTGCACATGCATGCACTCACTTTCTCTAAAATGGATGAATAAATCCTTAAATAGATAGTTCAGTCTAAAAAAATCACTAAAGCAAATCAGCAATAATTCTACCATTTAAGTATATTTCATAAACATGTTTTATGGCATTGTTCAGTTAAATTAGATTTTAACCATATTCGAGTAAGACTATACATTTTGCCTTATTTAAAATTCAGAGGTGAATTCAGATGTGGAATAGTGAAATTCCATTTTATCTTTGATCTCTAACCTTTATTTTCTCCCCAAAAGGTTCTTGATGTTCTCAGTTTTTCATGTTTTCTTCAAGAGGTATATATGTATACAGGCAAATTCTTACATATGTTTTCCAGGTCGCCCATCCCTCCCTTTTCACAAATGGTAGGGTAGTATGCACTGTTCTGTGTCATGTTTGTTTCATGTACCAGAATTTCATGGAGATAATTCTATGTCAATTCAAAAAGTTTTATTTTTTCATTGTTGGGTTTAATATAATTTTCAAGAAGAAAAGCTTTTTGCAAGTTTGTCTGCCTTAATTAGAAATTTTGTTCCCTTATTTTAAAGAGGAAATATTTCACTGTGATCTTTTCCTGTTTAACAGAGCTGTGTTGCTGCTTTTCTTGATGTTGTGATTGGGGGCCGTGCAGTGGAGACCCCTCCAATGTCTTCCGTTAATCTTCTGGAAGGATTGAGCAGAACTGTGGTTTATATAACCTATAGTCAGCTTATTACTCTGGTAATGGCCTTATTCTTTAATCGGATTTTTTCAAAAGTCATTTATCTAAGCATGGGCAGCGTCATAGATGAATACATTTTGTGAGAAGTAGATACTGTGTTTGAAAAATTGAGCTCACTAGCTAATGTACTTCTACCTTTGCTAGGTGAATTTTATGAAGAGTGTGATGTCTGGAGATCAACTGAGAGAAGATAGGATGGCTCTTGACAATTTATTGGCAAACCTGCCCCAGGCGAAGCCAGGAAAAAACAGCAGTTTAGAAATGACTCCCTATAATACTCCTCAGCTGTCTCCAGCAACCACTCCAGCAAATAAAAAGAATCGATTGCCTATAGGTAAAGAGCATTTCTCATATTCAAGCTTTCCCTTAAATTTAGTATTTTTTTATTGGCCTTTCTTACTGCTCAGTGTTTTGAAATATGGTTTTAAATAATTTGGGAAAGCCTTTCTCTTTGTGTTTACTGATACTAATATAGTTTTTAAAAACTGCACCAATTAGTTAAGGTTTATGAGTAGGCTTTAGCTTTATCTAGACATACTTTTCACAATTAATTGAGATCATGCCACCTACAGTATACTTTGTTTATATTTTAATAACTTTTTTGGGAAAATTTGGAAGTGTCAATATTTGAATTATATAGCTGTGTCATTTCTTCAAAGTTCTACATAATATAAGAAAATAATAACTTAGAGGTTTCTGTCAGTAAAATAGAAAATACAGTTAAAATTTTTCCATTATTATTATTAATAGTCTTTTGTCAGGTGAGCTAAGGTATCTTTGTTATTTTATAAAATAAAGGCTTCATTTAGTTTTGTCAAGTTTATTTCAGAATTGGGTTTAATTAAGTTTTATTCACTTAGTAAACATCCATTATCTACACACACGCACAGACACATACACACACACATTAATTGAGCATTACCATATACTCTGTTCCAGTCTCTGGATGAGCACTTTATACATGTTGTTTCATTGCATTCATGCAAAAAATCCATGCAAAAAGAGTAGGTATAATCACTGTCCTGCATGGGGGGCAACATGTTAGACACTGGGGATACAAAGACCATTAGAATACGCCATTGCTCTGGTAGTCGCTGATCATCTAGTTAGAGAGAATAAGAGGAGCCAGTTGCCGTCATCATACTGTGTCTGATGGAGATAAGTAGGCATGGAGGCTTATGGGGCACCTGTATTGGCCAGGTGGTGATGGTGTCAGGAGAAGATCCTAGAGACAGTGAGCCTTATAGTTTCTCTTGCAGAATGAGTGGGAGTCAGACAAAGTAGACCAGGGAGGGAGAGAAAGAATGTTTAGGCCAAGGGAAGAGTATTTTAGTGCCAATTTTTTAATGAAAATGAGGAGCTCAGCAACAGTTAGTGAACATGAATAGTTATTTCATGCATTTTGAAGAACGGGATTTCATTTTTAAGCTTCCATGAGCTGATTTGTTAAGAACTGACAGTTTCTTAAAATTAATCCATTTTACATTTAAGATAGTAGGGAATAATATTGTCAACAAAAATATGGCACTGTATTCTTCAGATCTTTGGCTTCTATCATCTTGAAATAATAGTTTTCAGAATTAAAAATAGAAAAAAGATGAAGTTTGATACTCAGTGCTTTGTTGTTTTTTTTTTTAAATATTTATTTATTTATTTTAGAGAAAAAGGGAGTGGGAACACACAAGCAGGGCAGGGGGCAGAGGGGAGAGAGAAGCAGACTCACCACTGAGCATAGGCCCTGAGGTGGGACTTAATCTCACAACCCTGAGATCACAAACCGAACCAAAATCAAGAATTGGGCACTTAATCTTCTAGCCGCCCAGGTGCCCCAACACACAGTTATTTTTAATATTATAGCCTGTTTGCACTTTTTTAACATGAAGAAATAAATGATTTTTAGTAATTCAGAGATTTTTTCCCCCATTATTCACTCCTGTTTGTTCTTTCATTTCTTGTCATCTAGAAGTATTGTTAAATATGGGTATAATAGAAAATAAATTTCAAATGTTTGCCCTCTATTACTCTATGTAGTCATATGACCTCATCATTGAATTTATTTCATATTTTTAAAAAATGTGTCCATTATTCAGAGGGTTGATTTTCTCTTTTTAATGCTTTTGCAACCCAAGACAACAATTAGCAGCCATCACTGCCTGGGATTCCTCAGCCACCAACCTTACTGCTCATATTACTCTAGTAACCCCATTTGGTGGGTAATAGGCTGTTCTTCCTCTTCTTATAAAACTTTCATTTATGAAAGTGTGCTCCACGTGCATGTTGCTTTTGCTTTATGTAAATTGCTACATAGATTTTGATTACTTGCATTTTTATAAATTGTGAGGTTTTTGCTTAAGATTCATGTAGTTGTTCATTAAGTTGAATTTAAGTTCACAGTTCAGGAGAAGACAGTGAGAGGGTCAGCAAATAAAGGTGAGCATGTGTTCAACTTTTGGAACTTGATGTGTGCTCTGGATTTTGAAAGTGATTAATAAACAGATCTACAGCATTGTGTAGAGGACTCTTTCTATTTCTCTCTTTTTTTAAAGATTTATTTATTAGAGAGAGTGCATGCACACACGAGGGGGAGGGGCAGAGAGAGGAGAGGGACAGAATCTCAAGCAGACTCCCTGCTGAGCGCAGAGCTTGACATGGGACTCAGTCCCACAATCCTGAGATCATGACCTGACCAAAACCAAGAAACCAAGAGTTGGAAGCTCAACGGACTGAGCCCCTAGGCACTCTAAGAGGATTTTATATTTCTGTTTTCAAGTAGGTCAGGTTTCACTCAAAGTGAAGTTGAAAGACTTATGTATTATAGAGTGTTTTTGCTTTATGTCTGTACTTTTGATTATTTTGTACTGAAGTAAAATTTCTATTTAGTATTCCAGTTATACTGAATTTTATTGCCCTCTGAAGAAATGTGAAACTTACCACAGAAGACTTAAACTCATAGAGAAATTGTCAAACTATCTAAATGTTTCAGTATCCAAAAGTTCTTGTATGATGTGTGGGATGATTATTTTAGAAGAAAGTATCACTTGTTTTTAGTTATAGGTAAAACTTGTTTACTTATAGAAAAGAGCACCCCAAAATAATTAGATTTTTCATTAATTTAGAATGTTTCTGTAAAGCAGATGGGAAGCTTATATTCAAACATAGGGAAGTCTTTTTTCCTGCATTTTGGGAAGTAGATTAGTATATTTCAGGAAAATCATTGTGATTTCAAAAACTGATTCTGATTTTGTCAATTGTCCAATTAGCATATATTAGTTTTTATGGCTATTAGATTTCTTTTTTTTTTGTTTTGTTTTTTGTTTTTTGTTTTTTGTTTTTGTTTTGTTTTGTTGTTTTTTTTTTTAGATTTTTTTTTATTTATTTGACAGAGAGAAACATAGCCAGAGAGGGAACACAAGCAGGGGGAGTCAGAGAGGGAGAAGCAGGCTTCCCGCTGAGCAGGGAGCCCGATGCGGGACTCGATCCCGGGTCTCCGGGATCATGACCTGAGCCGAAGGCAGTCGCTTAACCAACTGAGCCACCCAGGCGTCCCAGGCTATTAGATTTCTATATGAAATTTTCTGATGCTTTTTATTGTCAATTGTCCAATTAGCGTATATTAGTTTTTATGGCTATTAGATTTCTATATGAAATTTTCTGATGCTTTTTAAGTTCAGTGGCAGTTAAATCTTTTTACAGGAGAAATAGTTGAAGGTGCTTTTTTTTTTTTTTTTTTTTTAAAGATTTTATTTATTTGACAGAGAGAAACACAAGCCAGAGAGGGAACACAAGCAGGGGGAGTGAGAGAGGGAGAAGCAGGCTTCCTGCCGAGCAGGGAGCCTGATGCGGGGCTCGATCCCGGGTCTCCAGGATCATGACCTGAGCCGAAGGCAGTCGCCCAACCAACTGAGCCACCCAGGCGCCCCTGAAGGTGTTTTGATTAGAAATAAGGTAGTGCTCTTCTTGTCACCCCAGGTCTTAAACTGAGGGATGTGTTTGCTATTCCGCGGGTGTGCTCATCCGTCACGCACTGTCAGGTGCACGTAGACTATTTCTGTCAGTTTTGAAGGAGAATCTGTGTCAGGCATCAGTAGAGTAACTGGAAAGATGTAGGTTTTTGGTTTTTTTTATTCATATTCTCCACTCTTACTGTGCATGCGCAAATGTGCTACGTTAATAGAAGATACATTTTTGTATTTACCATTTTCTCCATCTTGTTCTCTAAATTATCATGTTTGAAAATTTTTTTATTAGCATCTCGAAGCAGAAGCCGCACCAATGTGCTAATGGACCTACATATGGACCATGAAGGATCATCTCAAGAAACCATCCAGGAAGTACAGCCGGAAGAGGTGTTGGTCATTTCTTTGGGGACAGGTCCCCAGCTCACTCCAGGGATGATGTCGGAAAATGAGGTATAAATGTATTGTTACATTTAACTTAGAGCCATCAATATTAAGGAATTAAGTTCTTTTTTTTCTAATTCATGGTTTTCTAATTCATTCTTGTTTCTATAAGTCAACATGCATTTAATGAGTGCATTAAATGCCAAACTGCCTTTGAACAATTCTGGGGGGCCTTTCACATTAATACATTGATAGCACAGTAATTAGTGATTAAGGAATTTTCCTCACAGTATAGAAGAAATAGGAAGCCAGGAAATTGTAGTATGGAAATTGAAAAGACTTTTCCAGTGACCTATAGCAAATGTTTTTTGTTTCTTTTCTTTCTAATGGTACACTGGTGGTATTCCTGCTTTAAAGAGCCAGACATTCTTTAGAAATATTCTCTGTTCTTTGATTGGTTAAGAAGAAATGGAAGACAGAACTGAAAAGAAAACTAAGAAAGTAAAATACTTTGAAGAAATGGACTTGGGATGTGGGCATCGCTTTTAAGATATTTGTATACAGAAGAGCTTGGGACAGAGGCAAAAAGAATGAAGAAATCAAAAAGAAGCATCATTTTATACTCAACAGGGACTGCTTATTAGTCAGGAAAACCTACTCATGACCTGGGATGAAGGGACCCGTTATAGTGGTCAATGAAGTGATGATAGTTGTTGGTACAGCTGTGTTTGGAACTGTGGCATGACCTTAGGAAAGAGTTCTGTCTCTGTCTGTCAAATAAATAAAGTCTTTAAAAAAAATGTACAAATTTTATGTCTGCATTTAATTTCAAGCAAATAGGAAAATAATTCTATTCTTTTAAAAGATTTTATTTATTCATTTGAGAGAGAGAGACAGAGATAGCAACAGAGCACAAGTGGGGAGGAGAAGAAGCAGGCTCCTGGCTGAGCAGAGAGCGGATGTGGGGCTTAATCCCAAAACCCTGAGATCATGATCTGAGCTAAAGGTAGACGCTTAACCCAGGCACCCCAATAATTCTGTTTCTGTTTATTTGAGCAGGAGGAAAGGGAGAGAGAGAGAATATTTTTTTTTTTTTTAAAGATTTTATTTATTTGACAGAGAGAAACACAGCCAGAGAGGGAACACAAGCAGGGGGAGTGAGAGAGGGAGAAGCAGGCTTCCCGCCGAGCAAGGAGCCTGATGTGGGACTCGATCCCGGGTCTCCAGGATCATGACCTGAGCCAAAGGCAGTCGCTTAGCCAACTGAGCCACCCAGGCGTCCCGAGAGAATCTTTTTTTAAAACATTTTATTTATTTGGGAGACAGAACACGAGCAAGTGTAAGGAGGGGAGAAGGGGCAGAGGAAGAATCAGACTCCCTGTTGAGCCGGAAGCCTGACATGGGGCTCAGTCCTAGCATCCTGAGATCATGACCTGAGCCAAAGGGAGACGCTTAACTGATTGAATCACCCAGGAGAAAGAGAATCTTAAGCAGGCTCCACACCCAGTGCAGAGCTAGACGTGGGACTCCATCTCACATGACCTGAGCCAAAATCAAGAGTCAGATGCTTAACCAACTGAGCACCCAGGCAACCCAAAATAACTGTATTTTAAAATGGCTTTTTTAAAAGTATCACATGAATAAAGGGATAGAGCCATTAAAAAACCCTTTAGTTTGCTCATTTAAATGCAGGGCCAAAACGGCACCTTATAGGGTTTTGGGTTTTTTAATTTTTCTTCTTTTTAAGTGAGGATACTCTTCTTCCTTCATATTCTGCCAACAGCCTAGCATCCCAGTGGCTGTGATTTCAAGTTCCAGTGTGCTTAAAACATGCTGTTTGACTTCAGCAGGGCACTCAGTTCTTCATTAGGTTGGAGATACATGTTTACAGCGAGTTATGAGGCTTGTGTGGAGTGAAAAGAAATTCTGTTATCTGGAAGTCAGCTAACAAGTAGAAACCTTGTGAAAAGGCCGTTGCTCTAAGCTAGGATGGCTGTGAAGTCACACTCAGCTCCTGGAATGGACTTCCGTGGCTGTGTGATTGAGGCAAGGTGCAAAGTGGATGGATTGAGTTCTGGTGCCTACAAGATACTTTGTTCTGTTTTCTTCTTGTTAAATTAGCTTATTAACTTTTGAAAAAAATGTACTGCAATTTTAATGTCATTTTGCCACGCATATGCTTTCTGTGTTTTTTTTGTTTTGTTTTGACTTCATCCTCAACAACTCTATGGTATGTATACTGTTACCATGACTCTTTTATAGATAAAGAAGCTTACATCACTTATCCAAGATTACATAGTTGGCACATGGCAGAGCCAGAAAGACTGGCTTGCTGATGCCAAAGCCTTTGATTCTTATGATCCTACCCATTGCTCACTGATACCCAATTAATTGCCTGTTCAGTTTTTGATACTGGGTGATGGAAAGACATAGGTTCACTTTTTTTTTTTAACTGCTCTACTTTTATTCTAAGGATACTTAAAAGTTTGATCAGAATCTTGTGAATGGATTTTTTGTTAAAAATGAGAATTTAAGATTAAGAAGAACTTAAATATGCATTTGCTGTGGTCTGTTTTCATATCAGTAATCTTTCAGTTCTGATAAACCAATGGCATTTTATTTTTTATTCTTTTATTTCTATTTTTTATTGTTTTGGCATTTTATTTTTCAGGTCCTAAACATGCAACTTTCGGATGGAGGACAAGGAGATGTCCCTGTTGATGAAAACAAACTCCACGGTAAACCTGATAAAACCTTGCGCTTTTCCCTCTGCAGTGATAATCTGGAAGGAATATCTGAAGGTGAAGGGTTACTTCATTCAAAGAGTTATGTGATTCAAGTAATACTTTGTTTTGTGATCTTTAAAGGAGCCTTATAAATTGTAATATGCCATCTGTTCCTCTCCCTTAGGAGAGTAATGAAGTTTTCCTCTAATGATCTTTGGCAGGTGGCTGTAAAGATTGTTTCTGGAATAAATTAAGATTGCAAGAAAAAATTTAAAAAGAAAAGTTTACAAGAGACCTTTGGTCATATAAAATGGAGAGGATACACGTCTTTATTGAGACTTGAATGATGCCTAGCTTCTCTAGCATTAATGTACACCAAAGCTTATGGAGCTCCTTTAGAGGGGTAGAGTGCATGTCTGAATGGGAAAAATGGACTCACTAGTATTTTAGGATGTTGTGTATACTTTTAATGTCCTGTATTTCTTTATTCACATACCTTTATGAAGCAGGAAGATACAGTGGGAATGGGAATAAAATTAGAAAATTAAAAGTGTAGATCGTGTAGTGAGAATTTGTTATTTCATGTATGAGGACAAACTTCTTTAATCAAGAAAGTTGAGTTTGTTATCATTTTAAACGAAACACAATAACCTACTTTTCCCCTAACTTTTTAGAAGTAATGTATATTCATTCTAGAAAATACAGAAAATAAATTGAATTATCTATAATTTTACCATTCTGGTTTGGGGGGGCCTTGGACTTATGACCCTGGGATCACGACCTGAGCTGAGATCGAGAGTTGGATGCTTAACCAGTTGAGTCATCCAGGTGCCCCTACCATTCTGTTAATAACAGCATTTTGGTTTACTTATGGCAAAAGTAGGTTTATGTTGTTTTGTAACCCTTTTTTGTTTAGCGGGATAGCAGTGATATTTCCCTTTCTTATTTAAGAACTTAGGTTCTTTTTTTTTTTTTTTAAGATTTTATTTATTTGACAGAGAGAAACACAGCCAGAGAGGGAACACAAGCAGGGGGAGTGAGAGAGGGAGAAGCAGGCTTCCCGCCGAGCAGGGAGCCCGATGTGGGACTCGATCCCGGGATCTCCGGGATCATGACCTGAGCCGAAGGCAGTCGCTTAACCAACTGAGCCACCCAGGCATCCCAAGAACTTAGGTTCTTAATGTTTTTTTCTTTAACTTCAAGTGAGCATAGTTTATTTAAACATTCTTGTATGATTAAATATATAGATTGTTTTGCCTCTCAAGCATTATAAAAAGCCTTTTGACAAGCAACTTTTGGTTAATTTTTGCATTGTTTCCTAGGATAAATTCCTAGAACAATTGCTGGCTTTAAGGGCTTGCGTATTTTTAAGGTACAGATGCAGTATTAAAAGCACCTTGGGACATCTAGGTGGCTCAGTTGGTTAAGCATCCCCCTCTTGATTTCAACTCAGGTCATGATCTCAGGGTCGTTAGATTGTGGCCCACGTTAGGCTCCATGCTGAATGTGGAGTCTTTTTAAGATTCTTTCTCCCTTTCTTTCTGCCCCTCCCCCCCCAAATAAATAAAAAATATTAAAAAGCACCTTAATAAAAATAAATGCATAAATAAAAGCACCTTAGGGTGCCTGGTGGCTCAGTTGTTTAAGTATCTGGCTCTTGATTTCAGCTGAGGTTATGATCTCAGGGTTGTGGTATCAAGCCCTGCATTTGGCTCCATGCTTAGCAGGGGGTCTGCTTGAAATTCTCTCTCCCCCTCTTTGCGTCTCCCCATACCCCCTGCTCGCATACTCTCTCTCTCTAAAATAAATACATACATAGAAATAAATAAATGCACCTTAATCAGTTTTCAGTCTGTTATCAAGGCATGAAAAGTTGCATGGTGGCTCATGACTTTTAAAAAGCTTACTTACAGTATAAACAATTTTCTAGGTCCGTCAAATCGCTCCAATTCAGTATCCTCTCTAGACCTGGAAGGAGAGTCTGTATCAGAACTTGGAGCAGGACCATCTGGGAGTAATGGAGTTGAAGCTCTCCAGCTATTAGAGCATGAGCAAGGTACAGTGAGGTTGAACACATTTGTTCAAGTAGCAAAGAATTTACCTGGCTGCAAGATAAACTGTGTTTCCATGTAGGTTGGCTGTGTTCGGTAAAAGAAAAAATTTAAGTTGATTATATAACAGCCATTAAACTTGCATTTATTCATAGTTCTTTCAGTTCTTAAAAATGTTTAGTTGGTAGATGAATTTTTTTAGGCTTAAGTTACATGGAATACTTAAAACGAATTGCTTGACTTCTATAATATTTGTCATTTCAATTCTGTAATACTGAAATTTTAGGGGATACAAAGATAAATACTTGGAGTTAAAGGCACTTAGAATGGGGAGAGGATGGTATACAAATGTCTAAAAGTGTTATAAAAGTGCCTTGGCAGTTCTGAGTGGGAGATACGTGTGGCTAGACGTGTAAGGAAAAGCTTATTGGAAGAAAATGCTAACCTTAGAGCCCGGCTCGCATTGCTTTGGCAGAAACTAAAGATGGGACATTCTGGGTGGAGGAATAGAATAGTACAAGCAAGTCAGGGAAGTGGGAAACCATAGTATTTACCGAGGAACTATCAAGTAGGGAAATAATGTAGGGTAAGGACTGAAAAGTAGATGGATCCCTATTGTGCTTTAGGAAGATTAATTTGAAAAAGTTCTTTGGATTTGTTGATTTAAAGATCACTGGTGTGTTCTTTAACATTTGAGGGAGTGTTGAGGGCAGATTGCAGATTATTTGGGTCTGAGGCAATATTCTGAGAGCTGAGTGGGCATAAAAATAACCTGGGAAACTAAAAAAAAAAAACACCACCACCCCATTTCCCATGTCTCATTTCTAGAAATCGTGGTGCAGTTCATTTTCAGAAAGGAAAAGAGCATTGCCAGTTGGGCTATGTGTGGCTTGAATAAAAGTAATATTTTACTGGACTAGTTTGTCATATCAGTTAGGATTAAATTTTTTGCAAGTAAGGAAGAAACCTAAAATAATAGCTTAAGACAGAAGTTAAAAGAGTATCACTTAATAAGCCCTCTAGGTGATTCTTTTGTAGGTGGTTGGTGGTCTACATTTTTTGAACACTAGGTTAATAAATTGAGACAAATTACAGACTACTCATTAGTCAAGGGAAGAGAGAAAACTCTAGTATCAGGGGAATGTATGCAAGGCAAATGAAAAAAATATTGTAGTATGGGTTTATCAGTTCGTTATTGCCAGAGTTAATTGCTACGTAACAAACCACCTCAAAACTTAGTGACTTAAAACAACAAACATTTATTTGTGCTCTGAAGTCTGTGGGTCAGCTGGATGGTTCTGATTTCCACTGGACTGACTCATGCATCTGCAGTCACCAGTCCTTGAGAAGGGAGCTCTGCTAATCTTAGCTGGGGGACAGCTGGTCAGTGAGGAGGTGGCTGCTTTAGGATGACCTTTGCTTTGTTCTCTGTGGTCGCCTCATCCACCAGCAGGCTAGCTTAAGCTTGTTCTCATGGCAGAAGCAAAGGGGAAAAAGAGGGCAGAAGTTTTTAAGGGTCTTTTGAGGCTGAGCCTTGAAACTGGCACACTTCTTTACTCTTTTGGCCAAAGCAAGTAACAAGGCCTGTGCAAATACACAGAGAGGGAAATATATCCCAATTTTTTTTTTATCACACTGCAGAGGTTGCCCCAGTTAATCTATTAGAAATGGGGTCCACATGCTGAGCTTAGTTGAGAGAGGGAAACAGGCCATCCTTAGGGGGATAATTGAGTGCCTTGGTATTGCATGCTCAGTGTTACTGAGAAAATATGTATCTTTAAAGTTGATTTTAAAAAAGCTGTGCTGCCCTTTTTAAAGTGCATAATTTTGGTTTTGATAGCTACAACACAAGATAATCTTGATGATAAGCTAAGGAAGTTTGAAATACGTGACATGATGGGACTGACAGATGATAGAGATATATCAGAAACAGTGAGTGAAACTTGGAGTACAGATGTTTTGGGAAGTGATTTTGACCCTAACATTGATGAAGATCGCTTACAAGAAATTGCAGGTAACTGCTGTTTAATTTCTTTGGAAGATTGCTGCTTAGTTACTCATATCCACCTACCCTTCATGGGCGGGGACTTCAGCCTCTGACAGACTAGGAAGCTGAGATAATTGTATGTGACAAGGAACTTGTGTCTTTTTTTCTTTACCTAAGTATAGGTAGCGTTTTTCCCTATCTGTGTTTAACTCCCCCTTCCCTGCCTAAAAAAGAAAAACCAGTCTTCTGAATGAGCTTCTTGTTTTCAGGGCATAGTATATATTCTTGGGATATTCTTTTTGAGATTAAACATCTTACCTGAAGATGAAAATTCTTGCAGATTATAGCCATAAAATCTTGCAGAATAATATAATACTGAGATTCTCTAAAAATTGAATTTAGTAGGACGCCAGGCTGGCTCAGTTGGTAGAGCATGTGACTCTTGATCTCGGGCCTGTGAGTTGAGGCCCTGTGTTGGTCATAGAGCTTACTTAAAAAATTTTTTTTTCTTTTGGAAGGATCAATTCAGTTCCAAAGAGTGACAGGTTTTTTCTTTCTTTTTTTTTAAATATCAAGTTTATTGAGGTACAATTTACATACTTCAAATTCACCCTCTTTAGGATATTACTGTTCTGTGAGTTCTGAAAGATTTCATAGTCCTATAAGCAGCATCTTCATTTTCTCTTTAAATCATGGAACATTTCAGGCAAATCCAAGAGAGATGGTTGAACTCTTTGTACCTGTGGTTCAGCTTCAGCTCCCACACATACACACGCAGCCGATTTTTGTCTCGTTTCTTCTCCCGCTACCCTTTTGCCCTGTTCCCTGGTTATGTTTAGGCAAGTTCCAGATGTTATTTTATTTCTAATTATTTTATGATATATCTTTAAAAGGTTACTTCACCAGTAACTTTTGCCAAAAGTTTTTTTTTTACATTGCAGTAGAATTGTTTCGTTAGGCGTAGTCAGACTTTGTGGAGCATTCTGAATGAGTACTTCTAACACGGGTGTATAATAATGTTTAATCCTTTGTTTGTCTTTTTAAGTAGTATAAACAGATTTCTTAATTGGCTTTGTGTTACTTTGTTTCAGGGGCCAAAGTAGTATTTTTCCTGGCAGGAGCTCTGTTTGAGCAATGAGCTGTATTTGCAGTTGAATGCATGCTACAGAGATGTGTATGTTCCTGCAAATATATTTTGTTGCTCCGAATAAGTGGCTAATGGGCCAGAAGAAAATGTATTTGGCCAGTATAACTTTCTGTGGTTAAGTGTCTCCGTTTGAGCATTTTTAATCCCTGTGAGGGCTCTACAGTTTAGATATCTAGGGACACATGTAAAAGTGTGAATTGACTTGACCTAATGATGTTTTCGCTATGGAGAGAGTGAACAGGAGGAAATTGAGAAAAAGGTGTTTGTGCCATTGTGACCAAAGTGGGAAATTAGTGTTTTTAGTGGTGCCGTTGATTGAAATTACCCTTACCTTGGCTTCCTTCTTGTGGATAGAGTAGTTTAGTGGTTGGCCCTTCTCCATTATCACTGCTCTTTCCATCAGGATCCTTGTTAACCCTTTGCTCCCCACTGGTTATACAGGTGCAGCAGCAGAGAACATGTTAGGCAGTTTACTGTGCCTGCCAGGTTCAGGGTCAGTGCTTCTTGACCCCTGCACTGGTTCTACCATATCAGAGACAACAAGCGAAGCTTGGAGTGTAGAGGTATTGCCAAGTGACTCAGGTTAGTATGCTGCCATTGTTTGCTTTTTGATTTGCACACAAGTCTTAAATGTAAGGCATCTTAATTTCTGTAGTATGTACATTTTGTCAAGTGTGACTCAACCATATTACTAAGAATTTCAGATGGACAGTAAATGCATTTTCTGTCCATCAGGAAAAAAATGCAGTGTTAGATGGCATAGGCTAAGATGGCAGGCGCTTTTTGACTCTGTGTTCAGTTATTTTTAAGTATTTGTTAGCAACTCACCAGAGTTCTCTGTGGGACACTGAGTTCGTTATCTCCCACTAACTCATCACAAAATAGGAATAACAGTACAACTTGAACCCTGAGCGGTTTGATGCTTGCTAATAAGCATGCCTAGATTCATCCCAGGGAGAACTTGACCCTTTAAAAGATACCTAATTTATTTTTGAAATGTACTGAAATTGAGACTCGGAGTCTTGAGAATTATTTTGTGCAGGATTATTATAAATGTATATAAAGTGTTTTGTACTTCTTTTCTTAAATATTGCATTTCCTCTTTTTTTTTTAAATTATGAAGATAAAACTTTGCTTTCAATTAAATGTCAACTACCAGAATGCAGATAAGTAACTATATGTCTGAATAACATTCTATCTGATCTACTTGGCTTAAGAATAGTATAGTGATTCTAATATGTTTTATAGTATTAATGCACTCAGACATGCTGACCTTTACGTAAGGAGACAGTAGGATTAGCTTACTGTCTATTCAGGGTCCATAGGAGTTATTTTTAAAAATATGTTTGGTTTAATGTTAAGCTAGTCTGCATTCTCTTGCTGAGTGTACTTCTTAACCAGTAGCATATTTTATGAGACTAGTGATCTACAGGCCGAGTTTTCCCCTTTGCTCAACAAACTACTGGCCTATATTGGAATGAAAATCACAACCTCAGCTTCTTTAACACTTCATCCTAGCAACTTTGCTAACTGGCCCAGACTTAGAAATCTGTTTACAATGATTTCATTCATATTCTGGTAGCTTCTCTCATGTGGGTCATAAGCTGACACTGTGGCATGCTAACAGAATTACTAATGTGGCACCTCATGTCTTCTGTTTAGAGGCCCCGGATCTAAAGCAGGAGGAACGTCTACAAGAGCTGGAGAGCTGTTCTGGACTAGGTAGCACATCTGATGATACGGATGTCAGGGAGGTCAGTTCCCGCCCCAGCACACCAGGCCTCAGTGTTGTGTCGGGTATGTCTGTCTTGTTTTAAGGAATAAGGATTGCAAGGTGTGTTCCCGCCTCTCCATTTATAAAGTTGATAACAAAGAGATGTGTTTTATTTAAAAGTTGAGGGATTTCCAGGAAACAGAATTATTTCTGTGGGACCTAAATCTCTGAGAACTTAACATGTGGCTTTATATAGAGCCTGTGGAAGTAATTGGCACAGTCTGTGTGTGTTCGCTCTCTAATTCTGTTTTTGGTCGCCTCTGCTGCTGTATTTAGATACTTGTGACTTTGTTGTACAAATCAGGGTGAGCATATTTAGGCAGCTGTACAAAAAGGATATGGTACCAAACATCTCAAACATTAGCACTGGGACATAGACATTTTGAAAACATTTACATTTCTCCAAACTTCGTATACTTTTTGTGTGGTTATTTTGTTCTTCTTGCTGTTTATTTTTTACTTTATTTATTTAAAGGCATAAGTGCAACCTCTGAGGATATTCCCAATAAGATTGAAGACCTGAGGTCTGAGTGCAGCTCTGATTTTGGGGGTAAAGATTCTGTCACTAGTCCAGACATGGATGAAGTAACTCATGGTAAGAAGGGGAAAGGCGAAATGACTTAAAAATGATCACATTCACAGGATGAAACTGACAGTCTTATAATTTTGCTGGTGATAATATCAGTTGATAGAGCACTTTGGGGCATAATTTGGCAGTATGTATGTAAGGCCTTGAAAATTCACAAACCAGGGGTGCCTGGGTGGCTCAGTTAAGCATCTGACTCTTGGTCTCAGGTCGGGTCTTGTTCGCAGAGTCGTGAGTTCAGGCCCTAAAAGAAAGAAAACTCATGAACTAAATTCGGTTCAGTTAGCCCACTTTAGGAATCAGTCATCAGGAAACAGTTCCATAAGTATGCAGAAAGTCTTATGTTCTTCATAGCATTTACATTGATGTTCTTCATAGCTTTCATATTGTCAGAAAATAAGAAACAACCTAAGGATTGAGAAATAGATATGCTAAGTGAATTTTGATACACCCACTCATAATTTATGCGGCTGTTTTGTTTTTTATTTTTGTTTTGCAGCTGTTTTTTTTTAAATCCTTTAAAGCATATGAAAGAGCTTGAAAATCTAGAAATATGAGAACATAGTATCTCTTGGGAAATATATCATAAAGAATTTCATATATAAGATAATGAAACATTAAAAAAATCTGTCAGGGGCACCTGGGTGGCTCAGTCGTTAAAGGTCTGCCTTCAGCTCTGGTCATGATCCCAGTGTCCTGGGATTGAGCGTCGTGCATCGAGCTCCCTGCTCCGCGGGGATGTCTGCCTCTCCCTCTCCATCTGCCTCTCCCCCTGCTCATGCTCTGTCTTGCTCTCTCTCTCAAATAAAGAAATAAAATCTTTTAAAAGTAAATAAAGAACCTATAATAAAGAAAGCATAGGAAAGAAATATCAAAATGTTGGCAGTGGTTTTTTATGTTGGGGTTTTATATACTTTTTATTTCTTAAAAAATTTTTTTTTTTCTTTTTCTAAGTCAAGATTTCTCATCTTCAACACTATTCACATTTTGGGCCAGGTAGTTCTTTGTTATGGAAACCTGTTCTGTGCATTATAGGATGTTCAATGGCATCTCTGGCCTCTGCCAGGAATATCCCTCTTTGTCCCCTGCAGTTGTAACAACCAGCAGTGTCTCCAGGTACTGCCAGATGATCCCTTGGGGAGCAAAATAGCCCTGCTTGAGAACCACTGTTCTAAATAAGCAATTTTCAGAGTTAGAGACTCCATGGGCCACTAACTTTAAGACCCTTTTGGGGAGTGAGGGGTAATGAGGTCAAAACTATTTTCAGAATAGTAAAAGGTTATGTCCTTTTCTCTGTATTGACATTTGTACGGATGGTGTACAAGCAAAGGTGGCTAAATTTGCTGGGGCGGCAGGCTTTAGCCTGAAGCAGAGCAGTGGTACCTAACTCTTAGCAGTCGCTGTATTCTCTCTCAGTTAAAAAAGAAAGTTCTACATAAGAATATGTTTTATGAAGCAGTAAAAATTTAATTACATCTCAACCTTGAGTACACATCCATTTAAAATTCTGAAGAAATAGGGGTGCCTGGGTGGCTCAGTTGGTTAAGCGACTGCCTTCGGCTCAGGTCATGATCCCGGAGACTCGGGATCGAGCCCCACATTGGGCTCCCTGCTCGGCGGGAGGCCTGCTTCTCCCTCTCTCAGCACCCTTGCTTGTGTTCCCTCTCTGGCTGTGTTTCTCTCGGTCAAATAAATAAAATCTTTTTTTTTTTTTTTTAAAGATTTTATTTATTTGACCAAGAGAAACACAGCTAGAGAGGGAACACAAGCAGAGGGACTGAGACAGGGGGAAGCCGGCTTCCCGCCGAGCAGGGAGCCCGATGTGGGACTCGATCCCAGGTCTCCGGGATCATGACCTGAGCCGAAGGCAGTCGCTTAACCAACTGAGCCACCCAGGCGTCCCGTAAATAAAATCTTTAAAAAAAAAAATTCTGAAGAAATAGGAAATACTCCTAATGCATTTCTGCTGTAGTCTGAAATGTGAAGTATCTCAAAGAAAAACACTTAAATGGTTATTGGAGCTGTGCGTTTAACTAGCTGTTTCTTGTTTGTTTTCATGACCTACCATTTTTACTTGAAAGAATGACTGACAACCTGTAGCCACTCATATTTGGGTATTTGGCAGGCATTTCTTGAAAATTAACAAAGTGATCCTAGCACTTCAAGGAAAACAATGGACAGAGAGTAGAGTTTGTTGGCCAGTGATAAAGTTCAGGCATTTAGATAAAAATGAGAATTTCAGAAAACTTGTATCCACTTTCATGAGCTTGACAGTTTTCTAATATTTAAAGACTTTTCTGATGAGATTGGTGGGGTTTTTTGTTTGTTTTTTTTTTAAAGATTTTATTTATTTGACAGAGAGAAACACAGCCAGAGAGGGAACACAAGCAGGGGAAGTGAGAGAGGGAGAAGCAGGCTTCCCGCCGAGCAGGGAGTCCGATGTGGGGCTCGATCCAGGGTCTCCGGGATCATGACCTGAGCCGAAGGCAGCCGCTTAACCAACTGAGCCACCCAGGCGCCCCTGGTGGTTTTTTTTCTGATGAGAATGTAATTTTTTGATATTATATATTGAAATGTGTCAACATGTGGAAGATCTGTGTATCTAATTGAACAAGTATTTTTCAGATGATGCATGATGCTATAAAAATCATTTAAAGTGGAAGACCAGTTAATTTTAATGTAACAGAGTAAAAGTTCATTGATTTGGTTTCTGATTCCAAATTGTAGCTAACCTTTAAAAAACTACTAATCAAGATTTGTTGTCATATCACAGAAGAATGTCCACAATTATCCAAGAAGGCTAATAGAATATCTTCCCTTTTCTAATATACTTCAGTGAAAATATATGTTGCAACAGATTGGAAGCAGAAACTCAAACGAGAATTCCGCCGTTCTGTTAAGCCATACATTAAAGGAATTTGTAAAAATTTAAAATAGTGTCACTCTACTTGTTATTTTTTTAGTTTGAAAAATATTTTTTCATTTTAAAGGGTTATTTATATTACCATTTAACAGATGTGTTTAAATGAATTAATATGTAAATATACATTTGTTTTCAGTTTTAATTTATGATATGGTAGATATCAGTGGATATAACCAACATGTTTAGGCCCTTTGGGGAAATACTTTTTTTTTTTTTTTTTAAGATTTTATTTATTCATTTGATATAGAGAGAGATCACAGGTAGGCAGGGAGGCAGGCAGAGAGAGAGGAGGAAGCAGGCTCCCCGCTGAGCAGAGAGCCTGATGCAGGTCTCGATCCCAGGACCCTGAGATCATGACCTGAGCCGAAGGCAGACGCTTTAACCTACTGAGCCATCCAGGCCCCCCAGTTGTGACATTCTGAAAATTTTGATGATTTACATCTTTTGGCTCTACTCTTTGCATTAACAATAATACAATTTGGCCATTAAAAGTAATTAACATGCAATGCTAGACCACTTAAATATCATTAAAATCCATATATGTAGGTAAAAACATACTATGAATTTGAAGTAATCAGAATATGATATTAGATTTTCTCTCTCTTTTTTTTTTTTTGAAGATTTTATTTACTTATTTGACAGAGAGAAAGCACAAGCAGGGGGAGTGGCAGGCAGAGGGAGAGGGAGAAGCAGGCTTCCTGCTGAGCAGGGAGTCCGATGCAGACTCAATCCCAGGACCTCGGGATCACAACCCAAGCTGAAGGCAGTCGCCTAACCAACTGAGCCACCCAGGCGCACTGTAGATTCTTTTTTCTGATATACCCGTCAAGTTCTGTTGATTAGAAAAAGAAAACTAGGGGGCGGGGGGCGCCAGGGTCACTCAGTCAGTTGAACATCCGACTCTTATTTTCAGTGCAGGTTTTGATCTCAGGGTTGTGAGATCAAACCCCGCATGGGGTTTGCACTGGGTACAGAGTCTGCTAGGGATTCTCTCCCTCTCTGTCTCTTCCTCTGCCCCTTGACCTCTGTGTGCACTCTCTGTAAAATAAAAATCTTTTAAATAAAAAAAGAGGAAAGGAAAACCTTTTTTACTGTATTCTGATTTGGTCTTACAGTTTGCCTGTTTGTTTTAGGCGCCCACCAGCTGACCTCTCCTCCTTCTCAGTCAGAGTCTCTACTTGCCATGTTTGATCCACTGTCTTCACATGAAGGTAAATAGTCAAATGAGCTTTTTGACTCTTACCCTGGTCAGAAGAACAGAACCCAAACCCTTTGTTAATGTCTTTGTTGGATCAGTTGTATCTCAGTTGCAAACTGTTTTTTCCCTGTGTTCTAGGGGCTTCTGCTGTGGTAAGGCCAAAGGTTCATTATGCCAGACCGTCGCATCCACCACCAGATCCCCCAATCCTGGAAGGAGCTGTGGGAGGCAATGAGGCCAGATTGCCAAACTTCGGTTCCCATGTTTTAACTCCAGCTGAAATGGAGGCATTCAAGCAAAGGCATTCTTACCCTGAGAGATTAGTTCGCAGCAGGAGCTCTGATATAGTATCATCTGTCCGGCGACCTATGAGTGACCCCAGCTGGAACCGTCGTCCGGGGAATGAAGAGCGAGAACTCCCTCCAGCCGCAGCCATTGGTGCTACCTCTTTGGTGGCTGCACCTCATTCATCATCTTCATCCCCGAGTAAGGACTCCTCAAGAGGAGAGGTATGGGACACAGGCCATCTAGAACAATTTTGCTAGTTGTGGTCAGCTTTAATGTTCTATCAGCCAGGTTCTCTTGATACGTGAAATTAACACGGTGCATATAAATCTAAGAGTAAGGATGGACAGCAGTCATGATTAAAGATGATCTGTCAGTCTAGTTTGTCCACAACTGTAACCCATGGGAAACCTGTTCTATTTTGGTTTTGCAAACCTGTTCTATTTTGGTTTTATGACTCTTTGAACTTTTCTCCAAGCAGTTTGTATCTAATTTCATTTAAACCTCACAGTTTCCAAGATGAGAAATTAAATGATTTATCTGAGGTCACTTGATAGGCTAGTAAAGGAACTATAGTCTCAGCTCCTTGACATGTGAAATTTTTTTTTTGGGTAAAGATTGTATTGATTCAATAGAGAGAGAGCACAGGCACCCAGGGTGGCAGGAAGAGGGAGAGGGAGAAGTGGGCTCTCCGCTGAGCAAGGAGAGCCCGATGCGGGGCTCCATCCCAGGACCCTGGGATCATGACCTGAGCCAAAGGCAGTCATTTAACCGATTGAGCCACCCAGGCGCCCCCGACATGTGATTTTAATAACTCACTATAATTGGGGATTAAAACATGAACTTTGAGGTTGTTTGCATCTGGTTTGAGTCCCAGCTATGCCACATGCAGGCTATATAACTTCGGGGAAGATAGGGAGATTACCTTCTTTAGCCCTTTATTTCTCATCTGTAGAAATGACTTGATAGTAGTACTTGTCTCCTAAGGCTACTGTGAGGTTTAAGTGAAATAATATGTACCCTCAGCATTCGGTATTTGGCACACAGTCCAAACTCAATTTTATCATTACTGCTACTGTGTCATCTCTACTAACCCTCGAGACTTTATGTGCATTGCGGTTACTTCTTCCAGAAGTATTTATTGAGTGGCTACTCTGCGCTAAGGCTCTGTGTTAAGGTTTTGGTTTACTGAGAGTATCATAGTCTGGTGCTTAAAAGGTATACTTCCAATGTTTCAGAAGTTTCCTGTACAGCAATAAGAACAGTTTTTCTTTAAGACAAACAAGAGTGGTTTTTGTATTTCACAGACAAACTGAAATCCTTTTCCTAGTAATTTATCCTGCTGTCCAACTCCAAATAAAGCATCAAACTTTTTCTACAGACTGAAGAACGCAAAGATAGCGATGATGAGAAATCAGACAGGAACAGACCTTGGTGGAGAAAACGTTTTGTTTCTGCCATGCCTAAAGGTAATTTCATAAAATATTAGAGTTATATTAGCAACAAGAAGCAAAGCCCCCAAATCTCTTTCAGAGAGCCAGTATGTCACCTCCTCTGTGAGGGCCTAAGTTTCTAGGCGTTTTGAGAGTATAGAAAATGGTTTCACTCAGGTGAATGCTAAAGGCAGACCTTTAGAAATGATAGTTCTTTTCTTTGCAGGAAGTGGTAGTGGTTTCATAAACGGAAATCAGGCAGGTCACGGTTATTAAGTATCATATGTAGGACTTTTGACATACATATTGCTAATAATTATTGCAGGAGAAAGGGATCCTATTGGTAGTTAAACATTGAAAATCATCCTTTACATTCCTAGAGTAAACTTAACTTTGTATGTTTATGTTCGTTGAGAATGTTTATATACTGAATATTAGTGAGTGTTTATTTTGGAAGGCAGTTGTATAAAATTGTTTGCTTTTTTTATTTTTTATTTTTTATTTATTTTTTTCTTTTTGGTGAATAGCTTGGCATTGTAGCAGTAGATATTGAGGTTTGAGTTGGCAAAAGCGTCTCTTCCTGCAGGGGAGAGATCATCTGGGATTAAGGCTAGGGACTTCTTCCAAAGGCCTCTTCTCAACCCTGCGGCACTCAGGAGCTGAGGAGTACTGCTTTCAGCTGCACTCAAGCCCCCTTGATGAGGAGAGATTGAGGCTCAGAGCTTTGAATGCGTTGTTTTCGAGCAGTGGTTAAGAAGCAGTGGTTTTGACTTGAGTCCCCACAGATTCAAATTAAATCATTCTTCCTGTGACAGATGACCCCAGAGCAGATCCTGAGAGCTTCTTTAAGACCCTTCAGTGCTGTTTTAAGAGCGATTATCAGTTGACATTCAGGATTTCTTAGCTTTTAAACTTTTCACCTTCCTTTCACTTAGAAATGTTGGCACACCAGTTAATACTCCAGAATGACTGCTGTCTTCCAAGTAGTGCAGTATGTTATGTGTCACACTACTGACTTTATTTAATTTCCAGCTCCTATACCATTTAGAAAAAAAGAAAAACAAGAAAAAGACAAAGATGATGTGGGGCCTGACAGATTCTCAACACTCACAGGTTTGTAGACCATGGACTTCCTGGCTCCTTCATTCCCAGAGCACATATTTCATAGCACTGTTTCTTGGGCGCCGTAAGCGCTGCCTTTTTAGAAGAGTGTGTCTGTGTGTGTGCAGTGGGGAGTGTGTTCTTCATAGCTCTGTGGCTTCCCAGTGGTGGCTGCAGGGGACCTCCGGGTGCTCTTCCTGCAGACCACCACTGCCATCCTCATCCTCATTATCATAACTTCTGTTTCTGATGAGGCCCTTCCCCACTGCTGAGCCTCTAGGCACACCCTACAATGCGACATCCCAGTGGGACGATGCCACACGGGGCCTTTTAGGGAAGTGTGGTGATGGTTTTAGCGCAGTGCATGCCCCATCTTTGGATCGTTGATCAAATACCTTTCTCTCATGTTGATCATAGAATTCTAAATTTATTCCCATCTGTAGTTCTTGAGTATTCAGGATCACAGTGGAATTCCGTTCTACCTAATCATTTCCTTTTTTTGTGATAAAATGTTCAAACAGTATCGTAAATTTATAAACTTTACTAATTTTTTACAGCTTGAATCATTTTAACATTGCTTTCTGACCCAAGGAAAACACAGCTAGGGATTGGGTTCTTAGCTTATTCAGCATTTGTGTTTTTGCAGCTTCTGTTTGGCACATTATGAATGAGCACCCTTAAAGGAATGAGTTTGAGAAGTAGTTTTAATGACCCCACCTTGATATGATAGTTTTGTGCAGTTTCCGATGGCTGTAGAGCATCTAGGCCAGAAATTAATTTCTCACCTCTTTTTTTCTTATCTTGATTTTCAATTATGTTATCCTACTAAATTAAAATGAAGATTTTTATTAAAAAATGGTATAGGTTTCCAAAGAACATCCTCCTCAGATAGCTCAGCGTAGTACAGGTAGAATCCCATTTTAATGCATGTTATTCTGGTATCTGGTTGCATGTATTTGGATGTATTTCCATGGTCTTTAGCATACATTCCTGCTTTATCTGGTGCAGTGACTCTCCTGGAATGAAGGCGGTTTTGAAGAGCAGGAGCTGTGTGTCCAGGCCAGGGTTCCCTGCTAAGAGCCGTCAGGCCTATCTTATTCAATCAGCAAATACTTGTTGAACATCTGACTCATGCCAGGCGCTGTGCTAAGTTGTTGTGGTTATTCATTCAAATCACATGACCCCTATTCTTCAGGAGCCTACAGTCGATTGAGAAGAGTGGAAACATGTACCATGTTCCTAGTGTTAGGAATTCACCAGTGTTTATGGAGTGAAATACTCTTAATGAAATATCATGTTTTTAAAATGTTAAGTTAATAACTGGGGAACTTATAAACTATTTTTGCTTGTGTCTTTGGGCAAACTTTTTTCTTGGTTCTTTGTGCCTAATCTAGAAGCTGCTTAAGTAGAGTAAGTTTTTTTATAAGGTATTTATTTCATTTTCTTTGTGTTTGATTCAAGCAGTTAGCTTCCCTACTAGTGCAGAAATTTCTGCCTAGTCCTAATTAATGGCCTATTGAAAATTATCGTTAAATCAACTTTTAAATGATATGAAAGGAAATTTCTTAACAGTCTGTCCATAATGCAGTCATGCTAACTATCCTTTTTTTCGTGTTCTTTCCCATTCTTTCCATATTAGTATATGGCTTTTTCATGATCGGATCAGAGTATTGTATAACTTTATATTCTCCTTTTACAAAATGTTGTTTCATAAGTCCTCTCCCCAGTTTCTAGTAGATGTGGTTGGTTTTAATAATTTGTATTGGCTCACGAATAATCTGTCCTATGATTTGATAGCATTGTGAATGTTTTCTTGCTTTTGGATACTTGAATTGTATCCAGTTTTTTACGGTGAAAATATTGCTCACAGCTTCATATATGTAGCATATTTTGTTTGTTTTCATTACTTTCCTGGGATAAAATTCTTTTTTTTTTTTTTTAAAGATTTTATTTATTTGACAGAGAGAAAAACAGCCATAGAGGGAACACAAGCAAGGGGAGTGAGAGTGGGAGAAGCAGGCTTCCCGCCGAGCAGGAAGCCCGATGTGGGACTCGATCCCGGGTCTCCGGGATCATGACCTGAGCCAAAGGCAGTTGCTTAACCAACTGAGCCATCCAGGCGCCCCTGGGATAAAATTCTTAATTGCATAGAAATAAAAGTTACAAGCTTTCCCTATGGTTAGCCAAATTTTATTATTCCTTTTTCAGAACGCTCACCAGCACTCAAAACCAATAGCAAAAAAGTACTTCCCCTCCAAAGAAAGATTTTGTAGTGATAAAAGTTTTATCGGTTTACATTTTGAAGATCAGATTTTATTAGAATTCTCTTCTCATGCATTCAAATACCATTATAGCAGAAAGATTAAATTAGTTTGGAAATCCTCTTTCTCTACAGTTTACAGAGACATGGATACTAAATTTTTTTTCCCATGGAAACAGAAGAGCCCATGAGCATACTACTGAACCTCTCTGTGTCTGATTTCCTTGTCCATAAAATGGAGGTGATAACACTACCTCCCTGTAGGGTTGTTGTGATGATTAATTGAGATCATTCATATGAGGTGCTTAGCACAGTTCCTGGCACGTGGTAAGTGCTCAATAAATGTTAGCTGCTGTTATTATAGCTGCTGTTAACATGCATACACACGTGAGCACACACACACACACACACACACACACACAATTTAGTGGTTTTTTTATGTGTTTTTAAACTTTCTGAAAAATGGGATTCTACCAGAATGTGGACATTTATGGTTACCTGCTTGGCCTAGATCTACCTCAGGAGTTTGCATTTCAAGTTCAATGTAGAACTTGATTTTGCCCCATAGATCTGGAGCAGTTCTTTGCCTTGATGACTGTTAATTGATGACTGTCATCGTAGACTCCAGGCACACATTTTGATGCACTGATTTTGCTGAGAGGGTAATGGTCCTGACAGTAAACAGTGCTACATCTGTGATGGTGATAAACTTTTTCTCCGTGTACCCTGGGTACAATTGCAGCACTTTCCAGCAGTGGCTAGATTCTCTGGGAGTGCCTCTGACACCATTGCAGGCACAAAAAGTGCACTCGGCTAGTAGCTGCACTGTCGTCGTGAGATTCTTCATATCTGAAGTTGTCAAATGTGGTATGGAGAGAGAGTCATATAGGAAGAAGGGAGGAAGAGGAAGGCATTTTTTAAGAATTATTATTTAAAAGGGTTTAATTCTAAATTTGATACTTTTCCCCCTCCTTCAGCATGGAAATGTCTGAATCCATGGATCTGCATATAAGATGCCTTGTTGGAAGTTGTATTAGCATGAACTGCTAATAACAGTAACTTGAGTTGGAAGCACTTTAGAAACCCATCATCCATGTAGTCTGCACTGAACTTCCCAACACTCATCAGAATTTTGGCAATGATGAGAAAATGGAGCTAAGCCTCCCAATTTCATGCTTGGGCAAGCCCTCAGACCGAGAAGCGGGATGAGCAGGCAGCTGCGTGGTGCCTCTTAACACTGAGATATGTGCTCTTTTTAAGTCTCACCTCCTAATCCGCCTTTGGGATTATGCTACTGGTGTCATACTAACATCAGAGTTACTACAAACCAAGGGGAGCTGATTCTCCCACTCTCCTTTTCTCTGCAGATGATCCCAGCCCTCGACTCAGTGCACAAGCTCAGGTCGCTGAGGATATTCTGGACAAGTACAGGAATGCCATTAAGCGAACCAGCCCCAGTGAAGGAGCGATGGCGAACTACGAAAGTACAGGTGATCATCATGATAAAGATTTGAATACAGTTGACCCTGAACAATGTGGGTGGTGTGGGGGTGCGTGGGTAGGGGCACCAACCACCCACATAGTTAGAAACTTATATGTGACTTTTGGGTCCTCCAAAACTAAGCTCCTGGGTGGCTCGGTTGGTTAAGTGTCTGTCTTCGGCTCAGGTCATGATCCTGGAGTCTCGGCATCAAATCCCACATCGAGTTCCCTGCTCGGCAGGGGGGTCTGCTCCCCACTCTGACCTTACCTCTCTCATTTTCTCTCTCAAATAAATAAAATTTAAAAAAAGAATTAATGACTGACAACCTATTGTTGACTGGCAGCATTAACAACGTAAAAAATTAAGACATATTTTGCATGTCATATGTTACTATATACTGTGTTCTTACAATAAGCTAGAGAAAAGACAGTGTTAAGAAAATCATCATAAGAGAAAATACATTCAATGTACCACACGTATTTATTAAAAAAATCCACGTGGTAGTGCCTGGTTGGTTCAGTCAGAGGAATAAGTGATTCTTGATCTTGGGATTGTGAGTTTAAGCCCCACGTTGAGTGTAGAAATGACTTAAGTCTTTCAAAAAAAAAAAAAAGAAAAAAATGTATAAGTGGACCCACACATTTCAAGCCTGTGTTCATGAGTCAGGTGTTTTACCTTTAGTATCACAGTGAAAAGTGATCTGAATAAGTAGCTTTTAATGGCTATTTTGAATAGCTGTCAGAAAAATGTGGTACAATCCCTAAAATAAAGTAAGAGGGGGAAAAAAAAGTGTATAAAAGCACTATTTGTATACTGCGTGTGTTTCTGCTTGTATGTGCACAGAGTGTCCCTGGAAGAATCTGACTGGTAATGTGAGTTGGCTCAGGGAGAACTCAGGGAGCTTAAGAGGTAGCCAGAGTAGAAGCGAATTTCCTATATGTATTATTTTGAAAAGTTTCAAAGGACAGAAGAGTTGACTAGTACAGTAAAGGTCCGTATTCCTTCTACCTGGAACTATCAGTTGTTGACATTTGGCTGCATTTTCTCTTTGTATATTTTTCCCTTTTTTTCCCTGAAGCATTTGAAATTGTCTCCTAATAAAGATGGTTGTCCTACATAAGCACAGTATCGTCATTATAGTAATGAATTTTTATTCCTTTTGATTTTATACATGAGTGTATTCTCTAAATTGTTTAATTAAAAACATAAAGGCAGCCGCGAGATCTACAGATCTGTTATGGCTGCATTTGTGAGTCGGTCCCAGCTCATCATTTGGGGAGTGGGAACAGCCCTAGTAAAGAGCCCAGGAGATCTGAGGGCAGGGTTCAGCTCGGCCACCGCTTTCTCATCAGGTAGGATTCCATGTCCGTAACATGAGGGTGTTATGTAAGATGATTTTTGAGGCCCCTCTTGGTTCTGTGGTTCAGCAGTTCTGATTAAAGCATTGTTAAGTCACAGACTTTCATTGCCTTGCGTTAAGATTGGTATAGGAGCTAAAAGTCATTCTCTTCACAACAGCTGCTCTCATGGTCTGTTGTCGCTGGATCAACTGGTTTAAGCGAGTGTTCTTTCTTTCTTTGAAGATCTCTAACTGTAAAGCACAATGCTAATTTATAGCTGAGTAGCTCTGAACACCTCCTCGTGTTAGACTCCTCCTGGTTAACCTGCTTTTATCCTCTCTTGGGGGCGGGTTTGTGCAGAGGTCATGGGTGACGGTGAGAGTGCGCATGACTCTCCTCGAGAAGAAACGCTGCAGAACATCTCGGCCGACGATCTCCCGGACTCCGCCAGCCAGGCGGCCCACCCTCAGGATTCTGCTTTCTCATACAGGTATTTCTTTGGTAGGATTTCGAATTTGTGGGTTTGGACTTCTCATCACCATTGCCGTCACTTCAAGTCAGAGGCCACCAAGTGAATGTATAGAGCAGAGAGATGAGGACAAAATGCTATTTCCTGAAAACACTGCTTCACTCTGGATGTCATATATCAAAGGCTTTAATTCAGGGGTGAAAAACCAACTACCTCATGTGCTCGCAGGGGCCATGTCCGTTAAATGACATAAGTGGCAGTCCCTTTGCCCACAGCAAGCTCCCCAGCTACGTGAGAAATGCTGGGGGAGACTGAATGGGTGGCAGGGTCAGCTGCTGTTTCAAGCCGTAGAGCGATAGGAGGGGCTTCTTGTCAGGCCGTGAGCTCGTCTGCGGCAGGATCAGCCTTCCTCAGGAGATGTGGAGGGCCTTCTTGGTGTGGTGGTGAGATGGTTCTGGTGACTTCAGTGGCCCCTGCTGACCCTGGCATGATACCTCTTTCGCATTCTCCTCATACTGCCCCTTGTGAGACTCTGTGTATGTTACAAGGTCCAAAGGATTTGTTGTTTGATTGATTCTGGTGACTTTACAGAATGATCCTTGCCCAGAGCATTTTTATAAGCGTGCTCCTCAGGTCACCAGAAAGCCTTTTCCTTTAAGTGAGGAGTCAATAAATTAAAAATTATCTGTTATTTATGACCTCTTGAAACATTTGAGTCCAAGGGAGTGTATTAATTTATATAGTGAATGTTCATAAACTGTGACCATATCTGCATAAAGAAATTAATGTACTTTTGGGGCGCCTGAGTGGCTCATTTGGTTGGGAGACTGCTTTCGGCTTGGGTTCCTGTGGTCCTAGGATTGAGCTCTGCATCCGCTTCCTGCTCGACTTCTCCCTCTCCCTGTGCTCCTACCCCCAGTTGTGCGTTCTCTCTCTCTCTTTCTCAACTAAATAAAATCTTGAAAGAAAGAAAGAAAGAAAGAAAAAGAAAGAAAGAAAGAAAGAAATTACTGTACTTTTGACTCATTTTTCAGAGATGCCAAAAAGAAACTGAGGCTTGCTCTTTGCTCTGCGGATTCTGTTGCTTTCCCAGTACTGACCCATTCAACAAGAAATGGTTTACCGGACCATACAGACCCAGAGGGTAAGTTTTTCCTGTATTTATAGGCTGAATCATGTGAAACTGCCTGTATTCAACCTATGTAAACTATATAGCAATTCCCTATGGTTCCATTAGTGTATTTGTATGAGCATCAGGTAAGGGCACTTTGATGCCTGATGCTTCATTAAAGTCAGGGCCCGTGCTGCTTAGCTCTGATCCCTGGTAGAGCAGAACTAACATCCCAAAGGCTGAGGGATGGCATGTAGTGGAAGTTCTCGACAATAACAATTCTCTGTCTCTCTTTTTTTTGTTTGTTTAGACAATGAAATTGTATGCTTCTTAAAAGTTCAAATAGCTGAAGCAATTAATTTACAAGATAAGAACTTAATGGCTCAACTTCAAGAAACAATGCGTTGCGTGTGCCGCTTTGATAACAGAACTTGCAGGAAATTGCTGGCCTCTATCGCCGAGGACTACAGGTAATTACCCCAGCCTCTTGCACCTGTCACCCCGCCGGAAGGATCGTCTTCCCTGTCTTTATTTCACAAGTGAATCTAGGCTTACAGCAACATACTGGGCTGTGTTTACCAGGATGTAGATTTCCAAAAAGAACATTTGGATATTTTTCCAGATACGTAGTTGTAAATCAGCAGTCTCACTAACAGAGAAGTGCACTTTCCTTCCTTTGCACAGAAGCAGCGTTAGCAGAGGTGAGGCCTGGATAACTAGGATATCCTGCTCCTTTTCTTGGGGGTGACTGGAAAAACTGCTTCTCTGGAGCAGGGAAGCAGGTGTAGCCTAGAAATTGCTGCCTCCTTTCTGCTGCCTGCCCTTTGCTAACAGTTCAGGAGAAGAACGTCAGTGAGATTCTTGGGAGATGACGCCCCCCAGGCTTAGGGGATGGGTACTGTAATGATCATTACAATTAGAGTATGAGCAGATAATCAATGATATGTTTAATGATCTAGTAGTATATTAACCTGTATTTTGTTGTTTTAGTCTTCTGTAGCAATTAGTTTCCTGTGAAGTGTGAGGTCCCACCAGCATGAAGACCGTGGGCCAATATAAAATAGGTCAAGGATGCCAAGGGACTTAGTAACATGTAGTGAGTTAGGTAACTAAGTGTTCAACACAGTAGGTGTTTTTCTTCACCATCATACAGAATGGTTCTGTTTGAGCTGGCATGGCAGCATGATCAGTCCTCAAGTCAGTTATCTGCAGCCTGACATGGCTAATCCATAAAACCAAAGTCTGTGAGGTCGTATTTTTTTTAAGAAAAATTAGGATTCTTCGTCTCCAAGAAAGTGTGCGCTGTATGTATGTGATGTCCTGCAAAGCCTATTTCCTTGTAGGAAGAGGGCACCCTATATTGCTTACCTCACTCGCTGTCGGCAAGGACTGCAGACCACACAGGCCCACCTGGAGAGGCTCCTGCAGAGGGTGTTGCGGGACAAAGAGGTGGCCAATCGTTACTTCACTACTGTCTGTGTGAGGTTGCTGCTTGAGAGCAAAGAAAAGAAGATCAGGGAATTCATTCACGGTAACTAAGGACCTTTAGATTAAGCATCTCTTCATCCATGTATTGGGGCAAGATTAGGAAATTCTTATATTGCTGGTTTGAGTAGTCGCATGTCTAAGAGTAGTCTCTTAAATTCCTAGATGTTGGGGCGCCTGGGTGGCTCAGTGGTTAAGCCTCTGTCTTCAGCTCAGGTCACAATCCTGGAGTCCCGGGAACGAGCCCCACATCGGGCTGCCTGCTCCGCGGGAAGCCTGCTTCTCCCTCACTCCCCCTCTTGTGTCCCCTCTCTGGCTGTGTTTCTCTCTGTCAAATAAATAAAAATCTTAAAAAAAAAAAAAATTCCCAGATATTTTATGGATTCTTAATCATTAAACCTTGATGTTGAGCCAGTAAATTTCATTTTTACCACTGATCGACTATCTGTAGTTTATACGAAATTGGGAAAATTGGTTAAAATTTTGGATCCATAAAATTCTTCTCATATTTAAAAATAAAGCATATCATTAAAATTTTTTTAATTTTTATTTTTTAATATTTATTTTAAAAATTCCAGTATGGTTAATGTACAGTGTCATATTAGTTTTAGGTGTACAGTATAGTGATTGAGCAGTTCTATACATTAAAGTATGTCATTTTTATAACAAACCCCTTGCTCTTAAACTTCTGCATATTTCTTACCTTTCTCCCAATTTTAATGATTCGGCCACATATTCTCCTAAAATAAACCTTACCGAGGTACTTTTGGCTTTAAGATTGTAATATCTGCATAGCTAGTTATTAAAATGATTTCTGTAATTTCCTTTTTAAAATTATTCACATAGCATATTGAAAAACTCATTATTTTCCATTGTAGACTTTCAGCAACTCACAGCAGCTGATGATAAAACTGCTCAGGTAGAAGACTTTCTGCAGTTTCTCTATGGTGCCATGGCCCAGGATGTCATATGGCAGAATGCAAGTGAGGAGCAGCTTCAGGATGCTCAGCTGGCCATCGAACGGAGTGTGATGAATCGGATTTTCAAGCTTGCTTTCTACCCTAACCAGGACGGGGACATACTTCGTGACCAGTGAGCACTCCCATGTTTACTGCACCCCCGTTGACCACGTAGGGGTCCACCAGCCAGTCCCTTATTTGACATAAGCTGTGCTGAGACTTAGTTATGTGACAGTGAAGGCAGCGTGTGTTACCATTTTTCACCCATCTGATTCCAAGATCAAAAAGAAGGATGACGCTCTCTTTTTAGGCAGTGAGAATAAGGCCGAAGGGCGTGTCAGCTGCTGTGGCTTTTTTGGAGGGCACCGCTGCTCTTCCAAAGCAGCTGTTCTCACCTCCTTTTTCTTCCCTCAGATCTTGACTGCAGCACCGCCTCCCTGACCTTTCCCATCGGGTCCCCTCCCTAGCAGGGCTCTCCTGGGTCTGTGTCCCTCTCATTAGCACTTGCCACAGTTTGCTAGAGTCAGGGTTCCTCAGCCTGGCGCTACTGACATTTGGGGCCAGATAATCCTTTGGTGTGGAAGGTGGCCATGTGCCTTGTGGGATGTTTAGCAGCATCCCTGGTCTGTACCTACTAGGTGCCAGTAGTAACCCCCCCCCCCCAGCTGTGAGATCCAGTGTCCCCAGACCCTGCCACATGCCCCTAGCGGGGCAGAACTGCCCACCCTTCTCCATCACCGTTGTGTGTGGTCACCTGGTGAATGCTCTTCTCCTCCTCCTCATCGGCTTCACGAGAGCAGGAACACCAAGCGCTTATTCACCACTCTCAGCGTCAGGCCCAGTGCTTGACTTCTGTATGCTTGATGCCTATTTATTAGGAATGAAAAGCTCCATGTTTGACTATCAAAAAATATCTGGAAATGTGTGGTGTGTGAATGGGTCTCAAGAAAGCTGAATTTAAAAAATCCTAAAAACAAATCAATCGTGAAAAAAATCCCTGGAGTTGTAACAGGGGTTATATCTTGGGTAATGAAATTAGGGATGATTTCATATTTTCATTTTCCCTTTTTTGCATTTCCTTGAGCACTGCTGTACCCTGTTTCTGCCCCCAGCATGTTGAGGGGCTCCTGTGCCCTCCCCCCAACCCCCGGCGGTAACATTGGCTTATTGTGCCAACAGCTCTCAAGGGGTCCACGTGGTAGGACCTCTGGATGACTCATGAGTGGTTTATAGAAGGTTTCTTTCATGAAAATGCTAAGATCTTGCATGTATGTTCTGTGAATGGGTTAGGGTTGTTCCAGTCTGCCTCTCCCACTAGTTTATACCCTCAGAGGTACACCCAGGCTTCTGTACTTAATTCACCAAATGGGACCTGTTTTCTCTCTAGAGACCAGTTTTTGGCTTCCAGAATGGGATTAGGAGTTAGGGACATTCAAACTGTGTTTACTGCTAAGAGTAGCTTTGAAGCAGGTTATTCTTATGCTCTCATTCATAGCATTTCTGCAGGTTTTATAGAATAGACAGTTAACACAGTGTTCTGGAAGGAACAGTAGAAACCAAGAAAGCTGGGTTTAGCCCCTGCTCCTAACCCCTGTGTGAATTTAGGCATATCCTTCACCATTATAAGCCTGATTATTTTCATCTATGAAATGAGAGTTTGAATGTTCTCAAGAGCCCCTTCCCTGTCTAAGCTTCTGTGATCTTTGGTTTCTGGCTTTTGATCCCTCTGCTTCCTTTGGGCTGTGTACTAATTTACATGTCCAGGTGGCTTCTGGGCTAGGGCTCCTCTCCTTTGTCCCTGGTGTCCTCAGCTGGGAAGGAAGGACTTCCCTATTTTCCTTGTCACCCTTCAGTTCACTTAGCATTTCTAAGCAGATCCCAAGTGTGAGACTTTTTTTTGACAAGACAGGATACCTAATAGCCAAGAGATACTCTCAACTGTAATTGTAATCTGTATCCCAAAGTAAGTCTGTTTTAAATGTTTTGAAAAAAATCAAATATGACTTTGTGTGCCTTATTATCTGAAATATGTATTTATATATGTGTTTTGGGGGCTTGCAGGGTTCTTCATGAACATATTCAGAGACTGTCTAAAGTAGTGACCGCAAACCACAGAGCTCTTCAGATACCAGAGGTAATGCAGGCTCATGTGGCGCGGGTGGCGCTGGCGGCTGCTCCCTATACCACATGCACAGAAAACAGGACGTAGTCAATTCTAACTGTAAAGTTCTCAAAGGTCCTAGGATTAAAATTGCCTGGCATGGAACGGCACATCAGTGGGGAGATGAGGAGGAGGAGGCCGCGCTGAGGGCCCCGAAGCCACTTGGCCTCCAGCCGCAGTGCTCCCCATGGATGTGTTGTGTTGGTTTGTTTGTTTTAGAGAAAGCATGTGATGGGGGTGGGGGTGTCCAAGGGAGAGAGAATCTTAAGCAGGCTCTGGACGCAGGGCTGCATCTCACAACCCTGACATGGTGACCTGAGCCAAAATCTAAGAGTCAGACACTTAGCCAACTGAGCCCCCCAGGCACCCTCTCCATGGATATTTTTATAGCCCTTTTCTGCAGAAAAGGCCCATTTGAATAAGGGATCTGGTGACACTCCACAGATACCAAGAGAAGAAATTAAATCTGAATGTGATGTCAAAATTACCTTTTAGTGTCACCCAATTTTTACAAAATAATAGGAAAATTTTAGGTATTTGAGCTTTCTGGTTGTTTTATTATAAAAGTCCAGGGGCGCCTGGGTGGCTCAGTGGTTAAGCCTCTGCCTTCAGCTCAGGTCATGATCCCAGGGTCCCGGGATCGAGCCCCACATCAGGCTCCTTGCTCGGTGGGAGGCCTGCTTCTCCCTCTCTCACTCCCGCTGCTTGTGTTCCCTCTCTAGCTGTGTTTCTCTGTCAAATAAATAAATTCTTTAAAAAAAAAAATAAAGTCAAAATTTCCCAGTAATGAAATATTGATTAGCATAAGTTTTTAAATTATTTTTTGATTTTTTGAATCTGTTATTTCTAGAGCTATTTCAGCAAATGTACATATTTTAAAAAATTTTTCCTTCTGAAGTAGCTTGTTTGAGCTTTTACTATTTTTTAAATTAATTAATTAATTAATTAATTTTTAAAAGATTTTATTTATTTAACAGAGAGAAACACAGCCAGAGAGGGAACACAAGCAGGGGGAGTGAGGGAGGGAGAAGCAGGCTTCCCGCCGAGCAGGGAGCCCGATGTGGGACTCGATCCCTGGTCTCCGGGATCATGACCTGAGCTGAAGGCAGTTGCTTAACCAACTGAGCCCCCCAGGCGTCCCACTTGTTTGGGCTTTTAGAATCAGCTACTATGTGTAGAGAATTTCCATTCTAGCTACTTAAGAAAGAATTATTTGAAATTTTTTGAATTTTGGATTTGGTGTTATCATATGTCCTTTCCTCTATTAATGGAAATCTGGGTTGCTTTATTTGAAAATGCAAAGTAAATTACTTAAAAGCTTAGAAGTTAAGCTTTAATCTCAATGGGAGAGGAAGGAATAGCAATCTGGCGTTACTGAAGGAAGAAAAAGGCATCAAGCTTGCCCTCTGCTTCCTGTCACCCAGGTTGCTGGGGTGGCTTCCTGTGGTGGCTGTTGGAGTCAAGATCTGCCTGTCTCTGGTCTCACTTAGGTTTATCTTCGGGAGGCCCCTTGGCCATCTGCACAGTCAGAAATCAGGACAATAAGTGCTTACAAGACCCCCCGGGACAAAGTGCAGTGTATCCTGCGAATGTGCTCCACCATCATGAATCTCCTGAGTCTGGCCAACGAGGACTCCGTCCCCGGAGCAGATGACTTCGTCCCTGTTTTGGTATTTGTGTTGATAAAGGTGGGCCCCTCACTGTTAATCAATAAAAAGAGTTTATTTGGCATTTCTGAACAGGGTGGTACAGAGCTTCCCATACTCCAGAGACCTCAGCTCTTCCTAGTCTCAAGCTCTGTGTTACCCAGAAAGAAAGTGTCTAATGTAAGGTTTTTTTTTTTTTTTTTAGATTTTATTTATTTGACAGAGAGAAACATAGCCAGAGAGGGAACACAAGCAGGGGGAGTCAGAGAGGGAGAAGCAGGCTTCCTGCCGAGCAGGGAGCCCGATGCGGGACTCGATCCCGGGTCTCCGGGATCATGACCTGAGCCGAAGGCAGTCGCTCAACCAACTGAGCCACCCAGGCGTCCCTAATGTAAGGTTTTGTTCTGTCCAGAAGTTACAGTTCTCAAAAGAAAGAATAGGAGGACCAGATTGCTAGATGAACATTTCTAGCTGTTATGTGCCTGAGGTTCTTGGTTGGGGCTTGGTTGTAATTATTGAGTGAATGAAGGAAGGAAGAATGAGGGCAGGTTCTTTTTATTATGCTTCTCCCATCTTCTTCCACATTGAATTCTTCATAAGTTGTCATGTGAACTGTCAACCCTCCCAAATACCTCTCTCCTCTTTTAGCCTCTTATTTTGTAATTGTGCCATACTATTTTAAGACATACTGACATCTCTCTCTCTCTCTCTCCCTCTTTTTAAAAAATATTTGTTTTATTTATTTCAGGTGGGGGAGTGGGGAGGGGCAGAGGGAGAGGATCTCAAGCAGACTCTGCACTGAGCACAGAGCCTGATGTGGGGCTTGATCTCACAGCCCTGAGATCGTGATCTGACCCGAAATCAAGAGTTGGACACTCAACCGATGGAGGCACCCAGGCGCCCCATGTTGTGGTGTTTCTGCGATCTGAACTCTTAGCTCAGTCAGCAGCGCATAGGATCAGTGTGCAGTCAGCCATTGTCATACCTCCAGTGGCTGGCCTTGCTCTTCTCTCTCCACGTGTGGCGCGTCTGGTTCCTGTGCAGAGCCCCTTGAACGTGTTCAGAGGCACGGGCCTTAGCTCCTCCCAGCCACTTAAAACACCTGTGTCCGTCCTTTGCACATGAAAAAAGTGAAAAAGTGAGAGATGTTCTGTGTTACCTCTGGCAACAGAGGGCATATGATCTTTTTAGCTTTTTCTTCCTCAGCCGATTCTACCCTGACTTACAACTCACTTGGCATATTGCATTTATTTCCTTATCTAACATTTTGGAGTCCTGGGATGTTGAGTAAGTCTGCTGGGATTAGTTCAGCCTCCTTAGGGACTAGCAAGCTTTAGTGACTTACAGGGATAGAAAGCTCTAGATAGAGCATTAGAACCTGAGTTGCCTTTCCAGTATACTGTTGTTGCTCCTAGTGGCTAGGTTTATAAATCACTTCCAAAGAAGAATTTGGGGATTATTTTCAAAAAAGACTGGCATCTCTTCCACAGAAAAACTGTTGAAAGTGTTGACTTTGGTGATTTTTGCAGAGCTGTGCATCTGAGTTTTTGACTCTGTTTTTCACTTCTCTAGGCAAATCCGCCCTGCTTGCTGTCCACTGTCCAGTATATCAGTAGCTTTTATGCCAGCTGTCTGTCTGGAGAGGAGTCCTATTGGTGGATGCAGTTCACAGCAGCAGTGGAATTCATTAAAACTATCGACGACCGAAAGTGACCAAGACCACAGCCCACCAAGGCTGCAGACTGTTAGGCGGGCAAACCGATCTCTTAGAAGATGTACCAGCTGCCTTGAAGGCTGAAGATTGTTTTTGTATAATATTGTACAGCGTTCAGACATTTTAAAACAGATCTTTACTAAACAGATTAATGAGCTAACAAGCAGGTTCTCTTTCCTTTGGGCTCCTTTCCTGTCTGTTACATATTTGGTTATTTTTTTTGTCCCAAGTTGAGAATTAGTACTGCAAAAAGGGACCACATTTTTCAGGGATTTTGAAATATTAAAAAAAAAAAAACAGAAAAAATCTAGAAAATTCCTAGATCTCCATTCATGGATACCCGTTTTTTTCCTTTTATTTAAAAAATAAAAACAGTACACCTCTTTTTAGATGCTATCTAATCTTATATGCATCTAATGGAAGAAAAATACCAGTTGCACTGAGAATTATCGTGGTGGTGACATTAGTGGCATTATCTATAAATACACTCACCTAGACTGAAAAGCTAAGAAGGAAATGTAAATATAATATATATTTATATTTGATGTAATATGGACATCTTCAGATTCTAATAAACAAGGAGTATTGCTGATAGTAGGTTGTGACGTACCCTCTTGTGAAGTGGTTTCCTGGACAAAGTTTAAGCTGAGCTTAAAAGCAACAAACAGATACACAGAAATATTTATTAAAGTGGAAAACAGTTTCTTGAACTCACTAGGTGTGGAGTTTGATGCACAAGGCTGCCTTTGATGAGGGTATAACAATCACTTAGACATTCCTCACCACAGACGTCTTCGAGCCTGCAGGAGGAAGGAGGCAGACGCCTGAATCCCATGCATTACGTACAAAGGAATAGTAGACACCTGATACGTTACTGTGGTACTTCTTATCCGAAATACTAAATACAGCGTAGAAACCCCATACTGAGCTCCTTTCAAGCCTTTAATTGTAATATATTTTTGATGATTATTCACATTGAATGATAGACCAGGAATTCAGTGAATGTCATTTTTTTAAAAACTGATTTGTATAGTCTGCTCTAGTGATACAAGTTTTACTAGTGATAAACTATTTTAATCAACCGTATTATTCTTATGGGGAAAAAAAATCTATTTTGGCAGGTTTCTGTACCTTTTATTTCCCTCTTCTGAACAAAAGTCTGTTTTCGTAATTTGGCTTGATTGTATATTGATCATCAGGAATGGGTTTTGGTGTCTGAGAAACTGGCCAAGGAGGCGCACCAAAGCTTCAAGCACAAGTCTCGGATAGAAGTCGTGACTGACTGGTTTCAGTTTGTATGTTTCCTAAACACGGTGAGCTGCTTTTATAACACACCTCGTCCCATCCTTTGAGTCCCTTGTTGTGGGCAGCATTTCGAGGCATTTTTAAGGGAACTGTGACAAACAACCTTGAGCAGATGAATTCAGAGGCTGTCTTCTTCTCTCCAAGACCTCTGTGTCTAATTGTGCCTAAAGAAGCTGGATTTTCTTTATGCCTCCACCTCTTCTCATTCATTTATTTTAAAATACCAAAATAACAAGTTGCCTAGGAGTGTGAGATGTGGTTTCTGCCTTTTAGGGAGAGATCAAAACTAGTACTACAAAATGTCCTTTGGAACGTTAAGTCAAGCAATCTGTGTGGAGTCCTGTGCTTCATGGGCTTTAACTGTCAAACTTGCCTGGGTCTTGGATTGTCTGATCCTATCCTAAATACTTTATGAGACATACAAACAGTCTGACACGATTTCTAAGACCTAGGGGGAGTCCATTTACTGCAGGATTTCATGGAGCTTTTTTTCTCCAAGTGGTTGCTACATTGCTGCTGTGTTATCACTATGGAAATAAGTACAAAGCTGTGGATGTGGCAGAGGGCTCTTTTCCGGAAGGAGAAGGTGGTGAGTTGGGGGGTGTCGGGTTGCACCAGAGGCCAGAGGTGAGAGCCGAGCAGCGCTGGACCCAGTGGCGAGGGTAGAAAAGCACACAGACCTGGCACCAGACGAGACCTCAGGCAAGCAGGGGCTTGGGTCTCGCCTCAGGTGCTGGCAGGGCAGCCCGGCCCAGCTGTTTTAAGGAGCAGCGAAGTTTCCCTCTGGAAACCCATTAGGAGCATGGACAAGCCAGCCTTCACCCTTGCTGGTTTTGATGGGGCATGACTCATTCCGGTGTTGACCTCTGAGCTGAGGAGTTGGTAATGGTATGGCTGCGGTAGGGCATGGGACAGGCAGTGATTTGATTTCGCTCCTTCAGGAAGGAGGAACAGGTGTTCTTTGGTTCTTACTACACTTTCTCCCAGTTCCTGTTTTGTATGAAGGATTTGTGCCAAAGTATAAAATCCCCCACAGGAAACATTCAGTAGCCACTGATTATTACAGGGAATTTGCAACAAAAATGGAGTGAGAGTGGCTCGGTTCACCGAGATCTTATGCAGTTAACTTCTCTAATGAGAAATGGGTTTGTATTTTGTGTTAATATTCTGCTTCTGGAGAAAGGAAAACAGATTGAAGATTGTCTTTCCTTGTAACATTTTTTTAAAAACCTGGAAAACTTTTCTTTCTCCACTTTAGTTCACATCTCAGGCACAGTGATTGCTTGCTTCTGATTTTTCTTTTTAAAAACCTGCTGATGAAAGCCTTTTCTAATATAGATATTAAATCGCTGTAGTAAGGGATTGAAAATAGACGTGTTGCATGGTTTTTCTTTTCCTATTGTGTCCTGGAAGCCTTTGCAGACTTTCAGTGTACATGTTGCCAAGGTGCATGAGCAAGAGAACAGACCCCCGGCCCGGACGGTAGTGAGGCTGTGCCATGAGCCCTGTCCAGCGCCACTGTCAAGTCGCGGGCCGTGCGGATTCCAGTTTGGGACAAGTAAAGGTCAAGTACCTATTTAAAATGGGGGAGATTCCTTTCTCTTATGTGACTGGGTGTGGAAAGGGGAAGTAGGGCCGCACTTGCTCAAAAGTACTAGTGGATTGCATAGAGGTGATAGAAGTGTGGTGGGATTAGCTTCCTCCATGTTTCTTAGACTTTCCCTTCCTGTCTCTCCATTCCCGGTTTATTTCTTTAAGGAAAAGTCTATATTTGCTATCTTTTTAGTTCTTTTAAGTCTAGTGGATTTATTTTGTGTGTAATTGCTGTAATTTGACAGGGCAAAAACAATCTTCTTGAGGCTCAAAGAATTTTTAGTTAGTAGATTAACAATGATGACATATTTGAGATATTTTGAATGCCAAAATGCTTGAGAACTTTGCCAGGTTAATACTTAATATATCTTAGAATGTAGGTTACCCAAGAAGTAGGATGACTAGGAATAGCTCTATTACTCCTGAGAACACTTGGAGAAAGGAAAACATAGTTTGCTTCAGTGTTATGGTTGGCGTGGAGTCACCGTGGAGCTGCTATGTCCCACAGGCCTGCGCTCAGCAAAGGTTAAGTTCAAGACGGAGGAAGTCCTTTCTACTGGGTTAATGGTAGACAGTGTGGGCAGTGGCCACGCACCTTAACAGTTCACCCCTGCTGAGCGGACCACATTCTTGTGCTTCACCTGTATTAAAAAGTGTCGGGACTGCCTCTCCTCTCGAAACTGATAAAAACTTCTATAAGCCTCAGTTAATAAGCTTGCACAATCTTGTATGTGTACAGGAAACTACTCCTGCCTTCCAGTGTGATGACTAATGTATCATTCTGTAAAGCTGATTAAAAAGGGAGAGCAGTTGAATTCACTGGACTTCATGTTTCCATCATCTGTTTTGTATGCGGGAGCAGTTCTAAAAGTTTCTTTGACTTTAAATATTACTGATTTCTCCATGAATTCACATTTGTCTTTTTCATTTGAACCTCTAAGGATATTTGTTACGTGTGGTCCAGGAGGGAAGGAGCATGAACTCAGTTACTAACACGATGGTGAACATTTACTGTTTTCACACGGTTCATATCTGACCCTTGTGTTTGGTAGCTACTCTTCAGTTCTGCGAAGCAGATGTCCCCATCAACGATATCACTGAAGCCTTTATTAATCTTTGTGGCTGAGGGGAGGTGCTGTTACACAAGCAGCCCTTGTCACAAGCTCACTCTGCAGGCTTCCTTCACCAGTGGAAAGGTGCTTGCCCTGTATTGATTGCACTTCGTTTAGAAGGAAACATTAAAAATTTCGATGAGAGCTCCATTTTCGTTCAGTCTTTTCAATATTAAAATTAATGCTATCACTTGCCTGAAACTAAAAATTGAATTAACTTTTCTTGCCAACTTGGCATTATCTGTGTGCTTGGACTCCTGTTATATTTGTACCCACGTGACCCTCTCCCTGGGTAAGTGGCTCCGTAGGCTTTCCCGAAGGACGCTGAGCTGTGACACTGTTGAACTAGGCCTCTCTGTAGGGCCACCTGTAAGATGAGTCACGATCCTGAGAAGCAAGATCATTTCTCAGAAGCGCCTCTTGGCTACGAATGTGTCCTCTGCCTTGAAATGTAAGGGTTCATTGAAGAGCATTTGCTTCAGTCATTTCATTTCACAAGAATCCTTTTCCATCTTCTTGTGGCACCAAAATGTAGTACATAGACTTAAAAAAAAAAAAAAATTTGACCAAAGAGACCAGAAAATCTCTGGCTGTCGGGATCCTGAAAACATCTTCCACATTTGGGAATAGCTCTCAGTTGCAAGTCATTTGAACCTGTTGTAGATGCTGAACATGAAAACCACAGTAGACTTATTTCTGTTAACTAGGATTTGCTGGCCCAAAACATTAAATTTTATGTTCCTGTGAAAAGAGTATCTGATGTGATTTTTTTAAAGTAATCTCTATGCCCAACATGGGGCTTGAACTCACGACCCTGGGATCAAGAGTCACATGTTCCACCGACTGAGTCAGCCAGGCACCCCTTCTAATGTGATTCTTTAAAATAGGATAGTTTCACCTAAACTTTTCTTACCCCTCTTAATTTGTAGGCTTGACAGAAGTTTCATAACCATGGTTGTTGGCTCATATGTAGCCTCTGATGTTTCTTTGTCATTTCTGGGGAATTCAGTCAGGGGATCTGTCCTCACTCTGACCAAATGGATTACAATCTCCGGGAGTGGGACCCAAAATTGTGCCCTAGGGAGTTCTGTAAAGCACTGTCGTCTAAACTTCCCTCTTGAGAATCACCTGGTACTCTTGTTTGTAAATCCGAATTTATTGAGGATGGAACCAGGAATCTTTACATCTTTGAGTGATTGCCTGGCTCTAGCTCTCCGGGCTAGAGAGTCAGGAAAAGACCAAAGATTAAACTGTAAAAAAGGAAACACAGAAGCCACCTTTCAAAGCCCTGTATTACAGGCACTTGGTCAGTTTTCAAGAAGTGAATCTGAAATCGCTGGCGGCTCGGTTCTCGGGAGATCTGGGAATCGGGTGCCTTTACCAGGGCGGGTCAGGACCCCGTCGTGACAGCTAGAAGAGCACAGCCTCTCTTCCAGCAGCAGGTGCGATGGGGTGTTGAGGCCACCGGGAAACACACCGCAGGGGGGTCTCGGTCAGAAGCTGACATGACACACGTACCATTATTCCAGCCAGGCCTCAGAGATGGGCCTGTTGGTGTCTGAAAAGGGCCTCGAATTTATGCGGAAGGGAAAGCAGACTGTGGTGAGCTCACGGATATCAGCCATGGAAGGCGACCAGCAACCACGGTCCTAGCCGATAACATTTTATTTCTGAGTGACCAAATGACAGCACACAATGGATGATTCTTAGTTGGCCATTGTGTGGTCGTCTTCTTTCCAAATCATATATAGTCTTTTAATATTTAAGATCAAGAATTCAAAGTATTTTCTATAAAAACAAAAGTAAGTCCTCCAGGTGACATACTCATGGAATTTTGAGGAGCGCCCGGAGAGCCAGCATCTCACGAAGCATGAACCGATGGCGATCTGCACCAACCCCCTGGGGATGTCCATAAGCTCGTGATCTCACCCCAAAGCCCCTGCCTGACTCAGAACTTCGGGGCGGGGGGTGGGAATCAGCATCCCTAGCAAACTCTCCATGTGACTGATAAACTTGCTAAAATCGGGGATCCACCGCAGAAGGCGTTCAGTTCTTAGAGGTGTGGCTCCGGGTCCTGCAAGGGTAACAGGTGTGAGGAAGGCAGGCTCTTGTACAGGAGAACTTTTGCCAGACCGCCAGTCCAATTTATCCTCTAAGGAAGGATAGCTCTTCTTACTGGCTTCAGCCCAAGTGTTTTCTTTGATCACAACCCGTGTGGTTATGTAGAAACCCTCTTTCCCAAACTCAAATGGCTAAACATCCCCAGAGGATCGCAGTGTTCAACTTTTGGTGGGAAAAGATACTCGTCTAATCCCATTCGTCCCTGTCTTCACTTTCAACACGTCTCTTGTTTCTGTCGTGTTTTGTTTCCATTTGTGACTGGTGTCCCCGTGGGAAATGACAGCATCGGTTCCAGTGGCTCCTGGCTTCTGGCTGGAATTTTGCTCCCAATGAGCAGCCTGGCCCTGGCCCTCCTGGGAGCGAGAGAACTTCGCTTCCCTCATCCCCCATTTCGGGTTCCCTCGGTCCCTTTTTGGATTCCAAGTCCCGGATTTATTCTCCTCCCTCCTGCCCACCTCCCTGATCACCAACAACCCTGTGTTCCCTCTCTTGTGGAGATGCTAGTGACAGGGGAGGTGCTGGGGGAGCGAGTGGGGAGTGAGTCCACAGACGGGAAGGAGGCCAGTGCTGGAGCAGGACAGATGGCAGAAAGCGAAGGTGATACGGGCCCGCTTCCCGCACCGCCTCCACGGCAAAGCTGGACCACACCCACCAGCCCTCTCCCTGGAAGATTCCCGCCACCTCCGAAAAGCCATGGTGTTGAGTGGCGTGTGGCCATACCTGGTGGCCTATGGCCCGGTACCCGGTCCGGGAGCCTGAACACGGTTCTGATCTTAGCTTTGCCTCTGGCCTGACCCCAGGCAGGTGACCTCTTCCTGAGTTGAGCTCTATTACCTCAATGACTCTTCCAACTCTCTGGTTGGGTCACATCCATATTCTGATTATATAGAAAAAACCTTGAAATAGGTTTTCTGTGTAGTCATCTAACTGAGGGATGGAGCTGAACTGCACCGATGACACGGAGGTCACAGAAGGGGACAGCTTGGGCTGGGCCCTAGGCCGTCCAGGCACGCACGATCAGCCTCTGAGCACACAGACCACTTGAAAGGAACCCAGTTTTAACTGAAAGGCGCCATTGTGAACCTACTTGCGCTGTGGTCATGAATACTAACTACCGTGGACAGTTTCTGCAGCTTTCCTTTGAACCCTTCAGGATTTGGGTACTTCAGTCGGGAAGTGCCCTGCGGTCCTGCCTCGGGTCTTTCTCCACTGCCTCCATCTCTGTGTCTCCCAAACCTCCTGGGGTCTCCTGAGCAACTTCTCCCAAATGTGCCTCCCACCAGCAAAGCCGCTTTCCCCACCTCTGTTCTCACAACCGTCTTCCTCTTGCCCTTTCTCCTAGGTGCCCTTAGATTTAATCAATTCTGATCAGATTCCTCTTCTGCCTAAAATCTTCTGTTTTGGTTCCAACCTACTTTTCAGCCTTATGCCTCTGTCCCTCTTCTCCAGCTCCGCCTGGGGCCTCAAAACGCTCACCTGTGCCCCAGACTGTCATGCTTCGTCCGCCTGTCTCTGTCTGCCCTTCCTGAGCCCTCTGGTTTCAACGCATCTCCCTAGCACTCCAGCTTCAAAGGGAGGAAGGCTCCCCAGATGCCCCATCCTTCCCTCTGTTCCCAGTGAGGCCTCATTCCCTGTACACTTCTCTGCAAAGCAGTGACCTCCCTGGAACCCATGCTGTCCTAGGGGACTGTCCCACCCCAAACAGCAGGTGTCTCCAAACATTTGCAGATGGCAGCAGAGGAGAGGAGAGATGGTTGTATCTCCTCAGCAGGGGCATTTCACTACCTTTTCTTCCCAAATTCAGCCCTTATGGGGACAGGGCTCTCCCTCCCCCACCTTCACACCCTCTGGGAAGGCACCTCGCCCCAAAGCCCTTGGCCCCTGCTTCTGCAGCCCCACCTGGTGGAGGAAATGATAAGGAGCCTCACACCCACCAATGTGTAGGCACACCCACACCAAGTCCCCTCCACAAGGTACTTAGACTGTATGCTCAGCTTCCGGGCCAGGGTCAAGGCCAAGGTCAAGGTCTGTGATCCCTGGAGGCTCAGGCCGGGGGTAGGACACCTGGTTCTCCAGCTGCAGCTGGTCCTCAGGTCTGGAGGCACTTGGCTGGGCCTCGATGTCTCCTGCTGTTCACCCCTGGCTAGGCACAGGGTCCCCGGGCTCCAGGCTGCCCGCCACTGGGGCGGTTCACTTGGGGCTGGGGGCATGCCGTTCCTCCCGCTTCTTCCCTTCCCTGTTCCCAATCCAGGTGCCAGGTGGCTGCCGTAAAGAATGGGTATGGGCGCTGCTGGGCCTCGCAGAGCTGAACCACCAGGGAGAGGGAGCCACCAGGAAGAGGGAGCCTGGGGACGCCCTGAGGGCCCGAGGATAGGCCACAGTGTTGCCTCTCAGGCGTGTGCCCCCCACACCTTACCAAGCACAGGGTGGGGATGGAGGATGCCCACCCCAGAGGCAGCCCCCTCACACCCAAGTTTGGTTGTCTGGACCTCCCTACTGGCCCTGTTCCCTGGGCACTGTGCAGGGTGGGGAGCTTCAAGCGAGTGAGGCAACAGTGTCCAGCCTACCACTGCGGGCTCTTCTCCTGAGGCTCGCCTGGGGTGGGGGCCCCGTGACCAGGGCTGGGGATTCGCTGTTGCCGGGGCTGGGGTTGGGCCGGCCAGTTTCCTCCCAGGCCCCTGCTTTGCTGTTCCTTGGGTGACATCTTGTGGCCAAGGACAGGTACACACATCGGCTGAAAAGGCTTCCCTTCTGGAGGAGGAGTCAGGATGCCCAGGAGATGGGGTAGGTTCCTGGACAGGGGAAGCACCAACCGGTCCCCCTTCATCAGGCCTTTCACCCACCTCTTTACTGGGACAGTCCTAGGCAGACCCCGGGACTCATGCATGCCACCCACACTCCACACACATGCACACCAGGTCTCCTCCTTGCCTGCCCAGCGTCACAGCAAACAATAACCATTATTCCCTATATTGAAAGGTTTTTCTTTTCTCTTTTCTTTTCTTTCTTTTCTTAAGTACTCTGTACAACTACTGTGGGGCTCAAACTCACAACCCTGAGATCTAGGGTCACACACTCCACCCAGTGAGCCAGCCAGACACCCCAGAAAGTGTTTCTATAGCAACCTGAGGACAAGGTTAACATACCCATTTCACAGATGAAGCAGCAGCCCGAGTCACCGCACCAGTGAGGAACCAAGTCAGGACGTGAGCCCAGCTCTTACAGGTTTCTGGGCTAGATGACTTTGCTGGACAGTCTAGTTTTCAAACTGTGGGGACCCTCCCACCCATCCTTCAGGAAGGTACTACCAAGGGTGCACGTGTTGTTAGTCACAATAGCACCTCGAGTTCTGGGACCGTTTTCATGTAGCACAGTGCTGAGTACTTTATACATGTTTTTTCACAGATGCTAGGTAGTATGATGAGCCCCATTTTACAGATGAGGAAGTTGAGGCTCAGAGTGTGGTTTATCCGAAAACACGTAGAATATAAATGATGGAGCTGGCATCTGATCTAGCGGATTCCCAAGTCCTTGTTTTTAGCTACCGAGGGGTCCTGTCTGTCCCTCTGCAAAATATCATCCCAGCAGGATTGGGGGCGGGGGGCTCTCCTGTGGGGTGGAAGCAAAAGGAGTTTTACAAACTGTAGAGGATAGTACCCATGATAGTTCTTCATCACCTTGATCCTGCTGTGAGCATCCCCTGTGCCTGCAATCCTCTCGAGGGCAGAGCGGGACCCGGGTGTCCTCCCCAGTGCCCCGCATGGAGCCTGGCACCCAGCGGGCACCAGCAGATCGGCTTGAATAGGACTCTCTGGAGCCAGGAAAGCCGACCTCCCCACCTCCCCGCACACGGCCAGGTCCACTTCCCAGGGTCAAGGCCAGGACAAGGAGAGAGGGAGCGGCTCCGCCTTCCCATTCGCCTTGTTCAGAAGAAGGGGGCGACCTTCACCTCCGATGTAACAGGTGTAACAGGCTAACACCTGGACTCCCATGCAGGGCCCGGGGGGAGAGGGCCTGGTTGCTGGGGACACCTCGCAGATCCCCAAGAAAGCAGCAGGGCAGGCGGAATACAAATGCGGCCATGAACGTGGGGGAGCAGATGAGAGAGAGCCTCCAGGTGACTGGGAGGAGAGGCCCCACCAGGGCGGCTGCCTCCTCTCCGCGCACAGATTGAGCCCATGATGAAGATGAATGGAAACCCCTTTGCTGGAAAATGTGGAGGCAATCAAGAACGCTACCTGTGCCGAGGGGCCCTCCCATCAGCTCTGAGCAGGGAAATGTTAGGATTCGGAATTTCAGCAGCGGACACGTGGTTAGCACGGAAAGCAGGCAAAACTCGTGACGTGACAAGCAGCCCCAATTACAGGATAAATGACACAGGCCGCCTGTGAGCTTGGCAGGAGTTAGCGGACTCAGACGGCGGTGGGAGGGGACCGGTGGCCCCTGTAAGCAGGTCACAGCTCGCTCCAAAGAAAGGCAGCCCGGATCAGTGCCCACCGCTGGCCCCTGCCTCAGGCCCCTCGGTGGGGCCGTGTTAATGACCAGAAGGCCGTGGGAATTTTAAAGGCTGGTTTGAGGGGAAAGGTGGGAGATGGTTTTGCGGGTTCTCTAGCATTTGCTGATGAAAACAAACCAAACTTGTCGCTTCCAAATCCCACACTGGGAGGCAGGACTGATGAGGACACTGTGTCTTCATTTTCCAGGCCGAAAAATCCCAATTTTTCTCAATATGTCCACCGCAGAGCAATATGTGATCATTCGGTCGCATGCACGGTGGGCCAGGTGGAAAGGTTTGCGGAGCGAATTAATATTGTCGACGAGATAGCAGGCGGTATGTTTAACTCGCTTCAGGTGCTCTAGAAGATTCGCACAATGGATAAGCTAATTACAAATCATGCCTATTTATTCATTAAAAAGGGCCTGGGGGAAATTCAAAGAGGCAACACTGTCTTAACTTCATTCAATTTGCAGTCTGTGATTAAACGGGACACAGCTGCAAGACTCCAGAAATGTTGCCGGAAACCTGCCTTCTCCCGGGTTGCAACTGACCTCTTCTCTGGGGGCCTTTTCCACCCGCAAGCAGGGTCTTGCCTTCCTTCTTCAGCCCTTCGGACGTGCACTGGCTACTTGGGACTTTGGGCAAGTCCCTTTGCCAGCCCACATCTCAGTTTCCTCATCTGTGAAGTGGGTTCATGACCCTCTGGCTGTCAGGAATAAGGAGGTGATGGGTGTTTGGGGGCTCTTCTAGCGCTCAGGCCGTAGCTGTGTGGGAAGAGCCTGCTCTGCTCTCCTTCTCTGCCTCGATACACCAGGCTGCTCGCCCGCCCAGTGCTGGATGGGACCAGCCTGATGTCTCCCACCCATGACCCCAGGAGCGCAGTTGTCCCCCTGGGGCACGATGACCACCAACTGTCTCAATTTGCCCAGGACTGAGGGGTTTCCCAGGACGTGGGATTTTCGGGACTAAAACTGAGAGTTCCAGGCAAACCCGGACCACTAGTCACTCTCGTGCTCAGAGCCCCACAAAACTCTCCTTATCCAAGTGCCCTAAAATAAGTGAAAAATAGAGCTTCTTTATCTTCAGGCCTTGCAAATGTCTGGGAAGCCCGAAGGTTATTTATTATCATCAATAATTATAAGAACCAAACAGCCAATGTTTGCTTAGCATTTTCCAACTCACGAAGTGCTTTTAATTTACGGGATGAATGTTTGGGGGCTTCCTTTGCATGTACTCAGCACCCATACGCACGAACCCCCAGAACGGACATAGGGAATAGGCGTCCAGGGGCTCTGGCAGGTTCTTGTCCCTGGTCCTCGGTGAGGCCACAAAGCCTCGGATTCTGCAACTCTGCTCAGGGCACTGTTTCTGTCCCTCTCTCTGCCTTTTTCAGAAGCTGTCATATATTAGAAAGGGTTCCTGGCCACAGAGTAAAAGATGAACCTGAACGCTGTGAGATTACCCTCTTTGTGGATCCCATCCAGTTAAACATGGGCAGTTTCATATGGTTCAGCCTCGTGCAGGTGGTGATGTTCAGACCACAGCGCAGCTTGAGACACTTACCTCATTTCTCTGAGCCTCAGTTTCTCATCTGAGGAATGGGGATATTATAATAGATCATAGTTTCTATGTCCCAGTGTTGCTGTGGGAATTAAATGATAGTCTGTGCATGGCATTTCAGTAATGTCCTATGTGGCATATAGTAGGTGCTCTCTGAATGAGGGTTCTTGTTTTCGGTTTGTGTCTGAGTGCGTCCCTGTCTTTCTGAGCTGCCCGCGGTTAGTCATGAGGCAGGCAACCCAGTGGAATGAAGGAGAGGAAGTAAATGCATGTTTCCCAAATGACCTTGAACTCACACCGGCTGCTTCTCCCTCTGCCAGTCAAAAGGCTCTTCCCCTGCCCTCCTTCCCTTGGAAGCCTCTTGGTAAAACACTCCATTTCCCATGGCTCCCCTCGGGGGGCCTGATGGGTTGTGAGACGTGTTTCCATTCCCCCCTATGGTTTCCAAAACATACAAATCACTCTGGCTGCACTTCTGTGTTTCATTACTAGGGATGCACATTTGAAAACAGAGGGTGAGGTTTAAAAGCAACATGCAATTTTTATTACATATATCTCCAAATCTGCCATCAGGCCCGTCCCTGTGGCGTTATTGACCTTGATTCTTTCTCATTTGCATCCTGCATTTTTCATCCTTTGGAATATGGTGTTTTGGGACTTCTCCATCATTAAGTGGATTTACAGCAATTTCCCTGTGTGTTTTCTCCAAGGGATTCTGTTATGAGATGCACATTAAATCTCCATTAATACCTCATTATCCGACTGATAAGATTACCATGATAATGAGGCAGAAATTCTAATTGTTTCACTTCTTATTGTGCCTTCCATTTAATCCTTTACTTTACCTGGAAGTTGTCACGAGCTGGTGAGCATCAGGCTGAAAAAGACTCTCCAAACAGAGGACCAGAGGCCGGGGTCGCTGTGATCAATAGTGACTGGGGGAGAGAAAGGAGGTGGGGTAGTGTTTAAATTAATCACATTTCCCGGGCAAAAAGTTTGGGGGTGGAAAACCATCTGAGGCCTAGTTGGCTTATGGCGCCTCTCGGCTCCTGTCGGAAACACACACACACACTCACACACACGCACACGTGTCCACATGCACACAGGAGCATACACAGGGATGTGTGCTCATGTATTCTCACACACACACAACCACTCACACGTGTGTGCATAAGACACGTGTCTGAGATCCAGGTTCAAGAAAGCCTAGTCTCTTCATGCTGTTTTCCCGTGGGCCTGGACCCTCTTCTAGACCTTTCCTGACTCTGCAGCTCTCCGTGAACCTGCCTTCCAGACTGACCAACTCATTTGACAGAGTCAGAGGCACTGAGCCAGAAGACACTGGGGAGCAGGAAGGGAGGGATGCAGACAGCGGGAGAAGGGGGCCTCCCCAGGCAGAGCAGGACTGTCTAGGAGGACTGATCCCACTGGGACATCTCTGCACACCCCTACTGCTCCCACATCCCGAGTGTGCTCATCTGTTCCAGGTCAGCTCCCGCCATCTGCTGGGGCGGGTAGTCCCCCGAGACTATCCTGGTGACACTGTCCCCCAGCTGCACGTTACCTAGATACTCCCCTGAGTGGGTTGCTTGGACTTCCGAAGACATGGGCTCTTCTTGGCCTTTATTCGGTCCTTCCTCGTGCTTGGAGAGCCACCTCCTACTCCCACAGGAGACCTCCCTTGAGGCAGAAAGAGCATTTCCGAAGATTCTACAGAGATGCGGAAGTAGCTAGCAGGAGGGGGCTGCAGGGCCCGAGGGTCTGTGGCTAGAGAAACAGCAGGTCAGTGGGCCCAGCTGTCCGGGCATCCAGAGGCCTAGCCGGGCCTGGAAGGCAGGGAGCTGACCTGCTCCCACGGGCGGGAGGGGCAACCCGGCTGCGGGGGCTGGAGGGGCCCAGGCGATGTAGACACTGCACAACAACACGTCTTTCCTGTTATCCGAGGTTTCACGGCAGCCAGTGCTCATTTTCCCGTGGCCTTCTGTTCCCCAGGGCTGACATCAGAAAATACCACAGAAACAGAAATTCATTTTCTCACAGCTCTGGAGGCCAGAGGTTGAAATCGAGGGGTCAGCAGGGCCGCGCTCCCCCTTCCCACCTGTCCTCTGCAGGCGGTGACAGTCCTGGGTTCCTTGGCTTTTGTTGCTCCGATCTCTGCCTCTGTCGTCACGTGGCCATTTTCCTGCCGTGTGACTCTGTCCTCTTCTTATGAGGACACCGGTCCTATTGGATTAGGACCCGCACCAATGACCCGGCCTTAGCTTGGTCACATCTGCAAGGACTATCTCCCAAGTGAGGCCACATTCCAGGTCCCGGGGGTTAGGATTTCAGTGTATCTTTTTGGGGGACACAATTCAACCCCTAACACCTTCTGAAATGTGTCCGTGGAATTAGTATTTTGTCAGTAACATTAGGCAAATACCAGTGCGGCCCGCGGGATTCATGAGAGGTTTCTCCGGTGCCGATCTTTGGGCCACACTGTGATGACGTGTCCAGGGCTGGACCACAGCAGATGGTCCTCGGGGTCCCGTCTTCCGAGGCAGTTGTAGAGCCACAGATTGGCAGAACTAGAAAGCCTTCCGGGGACCAGTTTGACCCCAGCTTCTAGCTGATGTGAATAACGTTGCTGTGAGTAGTGTGATCACGTCTTCAGTCCCCGCTTCGTGTTCTGTCGAGCACCCCCCAGAGTGGGCATCACTTTATGGGATCGTGTGGTGATTCTGTTTCATTCTTTGAGGAACCTTTCCACCTTCTCCACTGTGGCTGCCCCGTTGTACGTTTCTACCAGCGACAGGTGTCCCAGTTTCTCCACTTCGTGGACAACACTTGTTGTTTTCTGGGATATTTTGTGTATTTTCAATAATAGCTCTCCTAATGGGTGTGAAGTGGTATCTCACTGCAGTTTTGATTTGCATTTCCCTAGTGATTCATGGTGTTGAGCATCTTTTCACACACTTATTGGCCCTGTGTCTATCTTCTTGGGAGAATTGCCTTTTCAAGTCCTTCGCCCATTTTTGAATCGGGTGTTTGGTTTTTTTGTTGTTGAGTTCAGTTTTATATATAAAACGCACATTTTATATATACAAAACATATATATATACAAAACATACATTTATATATACACACATACATTCTTGATATTAACTCCTTGTCAGATATGCAACTTGCAAATGTCTTCTCCCATTCTGCAGGCTGTCATTTACTTTCTGATGCCTCTGAGCTGAGGATGTATTTTTTATTTTTTAAAATTATTATTATTATTTTAAAGTAATCTCTGCACCCAGCATGGGGCTAGAACTCATGACCCCGAGATCGAGAGTCCATGCTTCACTGAGTGTGCCAGCCAGGAGTCCCTCCCCAAATGTATTTCTATTTCTCACCCAGAGTTGGAGGGTTTTGCTGTTTGATTCCCCCAAATGCAGTGGGTCTGGGGGCTTTTTCTGCTCTGTTCTCAGCTACTTAAACCTCTTGTTTCATAGGGGAGAGGGTGGAAAGGGCTTTGTGCCTTTCCCATGGTGACTGGTGCTCTAGGAGGCCCCGTGCCCTGCCGCTGACCTTTCTTTTGCGCATCAGGTGAGGTGCTTGGAGGTGAGCCTGTGAGTGGTTGGGAATTCCCCTGCGTCTGTAGCCCCTGGGAATTCTATATCTCACACTTTACCTTTAGCAAGTACCCAAAATTTTAAGTGAATTCTTTTTTTAAAAAAAGATTTATCTATGTATTTGAGGGGAGTGGAGGGTCAGAGGATGAGGGAGAGAGAGAATCCCAAGCAGATGCCCCACTGAGCGTGGAGCCTGACTTGGGGCTCGACCTCACAACCCTGAGACCATGAACTGAGCTGAAATCAAGAGTCAGACGCTTAACCAGCTGGAGCCCCCCAGGCGCCCCCTTTTAGCTGAGTTCCTCAGCCTGTTCCGTGTCTGAAGTCTGTGCCATCATGTGCTATCTCTCTTTGGAGGTGAGTTCATGGTTCCATGACCTAAGCTTAGAGAAGTAGCGATTTTGTTCATTACCCACCTTTACAGAAGCTGTGAGTCTATTGCTGGGCTCTCATTAAGGACCTTCAGCACGCCAGGTGCCAAAGGGGGCGACGCAGGTGCAGGCCCCGGCCTCGGGGAACACGCGCCTGTCCCGCTGGATCTCATCGGCGCCTCCCCGCGGCTGGAACCGTTGGCGGTGCTGTCCCTACTGCACGATGGCAGGACAGAGCTTGGGAGGGGAGGCCGGCCCACCACAGCTAGGGAGGCAGTTTGGGTCCTGGTGCTGCTGGCCGCTGAGTCCAGCACACCTGTGTTGGTGTCCAGGGCTCCAACCACTGGACCCGGGCTTTCCCTCCTCTGAGTCTCGGTTTCCTCCTCTGTAAAATGGGAGTAGTTTATCCCCACTTGCTGGTGGTTGTGAGGGGCCCACAGGGCCGGGCCCCCCGTAAGGGCCAAGTTGGGTCGAAGCTGCTGTGCTGGTTGCTGAGAACCCCTGGGCGGCCCTGCCCCGTTGCCCGCTGTGCGCCACCCACACCCGGCTCCACACCCGCCAACGGAGACCAGCCTGCTGGGAATTTACCATCAGGGCCATCCAGGCAAGATTTGGGGCCCAGGTAGCAAATCTGGACTCAGCCACTGTTAGGGGTTGAATTTGTCTCTCATCCTCTGCCCGCCACCCCGCCATGTTGACGTCCTGTCCCCCATCCCTCAGAATGTGACTTGATTTGGAGACAGGGTCTTTACATTGGTAATCAAGATAAAGTCTTTAATTTCCTTTAATGAGTGTGGGGAGGTGGAGGGGTAAGTGCAGATTCTGATAGCGGGGCTGGGGGAGGAAGGGCTGGGGGGGCAGGGGGGCTTAGAGAACCAGGCAATCAGGCCCGAGGCCCTGCAGCCCTGACCACTCTGCCCAGATGGAATCCTGACCTTGAGAGATCTCGGATGATCTACAGGTCGACTGGAGAATCCTGTGGTGAGAAGCACTGGGGTGGCCTGGGGAGCGGAGGCCCCTTGTCTCGGGTTCATCCACCAGGGGCCTGGCTCCCCCACCTACCACACTCCCCACCGTCCTCCCCCCAGAGTCACAGCGCAAGGGGGCCTCACCTCAATTAAAATACTTGGTTACCTCTGTAAAGACCTTGTCCTCAAATAAGGAAGTCATTAGACATCAGGCCCTAAGCCAATATGACTGGTGGAGCCTGGGGTCCCCAGCCCCCAGAAGGACTCAAGCTGGCTCTCCCCCGGGTGCCAGCCTTCTGACTTCAGAACCCTCAGTGGGGCGGTAAGTCTCAGCAGGTCACCATCCTCTTTGGGGTGCTTCGTTGAGGTAGCCCTGGGAAACTACCGCAGCCCCGGAAACCACACTGCCGGCGCTGGGAAGTGCGAGCGGGGAGACCCGACCCCTGCTGCTCCCCCCTTTGCCTCCCGTGGTGCCTTGGACAACTTCCTCACTTCCCCGAGACTGGCTTGCCTCCTATGTGCTGGGAGGTGAGCCACCCTGGCCAGTCACCCCTCCAGGGCTATTTGCAACGTCACTGCACCATGTACCCTCAAGTTTGGAGGTAAGTGTCCCCCTTCTGCTTCTAGCCGTCACCAGACACCACAGTCTACCCCTTCCGGGGCTCAGACATGGCCCAGGGTGCAGGGCCCAGGGTGCAGGGCCGGCCCAGGGCTTTGGCCGTGCTCTGATCTGAGTCAGGTGTAGAAGGGCGTGAACACCTGCTTTGATGTTGTTTGTTTGCTTTTGCTTGTTTTTGTTTTTTTTTTTAATAGGGGGGCTCTTTTCTCCCAAACAAGACACCCCCCAGAAGAGACTCAGCAAGCCTGGAAGCTGGAAAGCTTTTGTGGATGAGTCTTCGTTCCCACTTGTGTACAGGTAGGGAAACATGGGAAAGGCAGGGCTTGGCTGAAGGCCTCACAGAGGTCGGGGGGCAGCAGGCCTGGCTGGCAGCGTGGGGAGGGGACCTTGGTGGCATGGGGCCATGTCCCACAAGTTTCCTCACGCAGATAACATCATCTCCACCTCTTCCCGGGGGCTGCTTCCCCCTGCCTTTCTCTGCTCTAGGAGGAGACAGAACTTGTCCCCATGCTCTCTGACCTCTGCGCCCTGGCACAGGGATCCCTGGGGCCCATCAGGTCCCTCCTGAGCCACCCAGAGTGCTATGGGATGAGAGGTTTATATATAGCTAGTCCTGACATGGTGTGGAAGGACCTCGGAAAGTGACCCCCAAGGAGAAATCAGAGGGTCAGCGGAGGAATTGCCGGCCAGCCCGTCTGAAGCCCAGTCAACCCCAGCTGTTGGCTGCAGCGCGGGCACTCAGGGAGGGGTCTACATGGGGCTGCTGCTAATGGGGGGCTCCCCTCTGAGGGGTCTGCGGCTGCAGGCTACACAAAGCACATGAAATCCCCTTTATTCATGTTGGGGTGATGTTTATTTCCCTTCCAACTGTGCACTGATAGTGTTTTTGGCAGGGAAATCCACACTCGGAATCAGTGTCTGTGCCAAGGGGGACGAAGTACTCCTCCTTCTACAATGGAAGGGGCCTGCTGCAATCCCCCAGCCGCCGGCCGTCTGAGCTCCTGGGGAAGCGGTCGTCCGGGGGGCTCAGGGGACGCATGCGGTGGTCCCTAGAAGGAAGAGGCTCTCCCGGTCCCTGGGGTCTAGTTTAGGAAAGGGGACTGGGCGGTCGACAGAACCCGGAAGGTGGATGGGGAAGGTGTATTACTGACCCTGCCAACTGAAAGTAAACTGCTTTGATGAGAGAAGAGGAGCCAGATGTCCCGGGCAGCTCCAGCAAAGAGACCACATCTGGATCAGCAGCTGCAGTTGGAGGCAGCACCTGAATGAATCACGAGGTCTCCTGCCGTCCCTCGAGCTCCATCTGTCTGAGGTGAGTGGAGCGGGGATGCGCGGCGCCTGCTTCCTGTGTGTCCTCTGCCGACCCTCCGGGAACACGGTCTGCCTCTACTTCACCATTTTGGTGGGGTGCTTTCATTTGGCCTTGCCCCCCCAACAGCCCTCGCTGCCCAAGGAAGGAGCAGCCCGTGGCTGAAGGTGCCTATCACAGCTGTGCATTCCCAAACCGGAAAAACAGCCCTGAGCTCTGTTCAGGGACCCACTGGGCCCGTGTGAGCTGGAGCTCAGCCAAATGATCCTAATTACCTGATGTGACTTCCTGCAATATTCTTGACCCACGGCTATGTGTGCTCTGACATGTTCCCCTTGGAGAGTTGGGGGCCTGAGTCCCCTTCCCTTGAATGGGGATGGGCTTGTGGCTTCTGATGCTGGGTCACACACGCTGAGGCACTTTCTACCTGGTTTGTTGGTCCGTTTGCTCAGGGAAGCCCAAGTCACTCAGGGAACCTACAGAATTCACTAGTCCCAGCTGAGCCCCGCCTGCCGGCCATCCTTGCCAAGGAACGAGACCTCCAGACCAGCCCCTTGCCAGCTGAGTACTCCTGAGTGACCTCGGTTGACAGCATGAGGAGCGAGAGACTCTCCCTGAGCCCTGGTCCACAAGCTAACCAGATACAAGAAGATGGTTGTGGTTTGTTACACAGCCGTGGGTCAATTCCTCGCAAAGCCTGTGTTCTGAGTGGACCACAGTGGCCTTTTAGGTCTTCTGGAATTGTGTAGGCTCCAAACCAGCATCCAATATCCCTATTTATTTCATATTTCCTCTTCTCCCATGCATACTCTGGTGAGTGGCCTCAGGGCCCTTTGGTGGAAAATCAGGAGGAAATGTATACTATACACTTTTCGCTGCATCACAGGGTCCTTTCTCAAGGTGACCTGGCCCTGTCCTCCAGGGTGTTCTGTGTCCATGACCCACCCAGTCCAAGGGCCACAGTTCTCCATTTTGTTCTTCAGTAAGGCTTCTATTTACCAGACCTACAGCTTTTCTGTTTATGCAAATCAAGATTTTATTAGATTGCCCACTTATTTCAGTCTTGGGGGGATCATGATTGATCAGATGATCAATTAATTAATGAATGGTCCTGTCCACCCCCAGAATGTGGCGAGGGGGTGTTTGAACAGGTATTGAATAATAAGTTTACTGCAGCATTTGAGCCCTCTCTTGAATCTTTTTTTTTTTTTTTAAGATTTTATTTATTTGACAGAGAAAAACACATCCAGAGAGGGAACACAAGCAGGGGGAGTGAGAGAGGGAGAAGCAGGCTTCCTGTCGAGCAGGGAGCCCGATGTGGGGCTTGATCCCAGGTCTCCGGGATCCGAAGGCAGTCACTTAACCAACTGAGCCACCCAGGTGCCCCTCTCTTGAATCTTTTGAATACTTTCTTCTACACTGAAGAAATTCTGGCATCCCAGCCTTCCTCAGTATAAGATACCTTTGGGGTCCAGGTTTCAGTGAATCAACTGAGCAAACCTTTAGAGCCTCTTCTAGTTGCTCGAACTAACACAAGGAAGCCAGGATCTCTGCTGAGCGCACCTGCCCACATCAGTAAATTTGCCCAGACCCGACATCATGTCCCTTCCATTAGGATGCACCACACTTCTGGGTCCGTTGCCATACACATATCTCCACTGACGTGAGCCGGCAACATCTGGTAAGGCATTGTTGTGCCCCCATGCCTCCTCGCGGGTCACACCTTGAACCCAACCCCCTGAAACTTGCCGGGGGTCTTGAGTCTGGTTATACATCTAGAAGCATCTAGATGGAATGGGTGAGGGGAGATAGTCTTGAGGAAGAACTCACCACCTCAGGAGAGGCCACTAGAGTTTCTCCAGGTGTAGAGACAACCTCGGGCTCCTCACTCAGACCTTGCTCTAGAAAGCCCAGAGCTCATCTTTGTTTCTCTAAGTTTCCCGGTGCACTTAGAAGTCACCGAGCAGCCCATGGTCCTTCTCTTCATGTCTGCTGACGCAGGCCGTGCCCGCGTCCGCTTGGTCACCCAGACCCCGCTGTAGGCCTTGACCACAGGGTCTAGAGGTGAGCATTTCAGGGACTACTTCACTCTTGCCTGGCACGGACCCTCAGAGTCCACCACATCCCCTCAGAGCGGAGGACCAATGCCAGAGGCCCATCCTGAAGGTTCTCCGTCCTGGAAGCGAAGCCACGGCCGGTAACGATCAGGCTGGGGTCGGTCGAGAAGCAAAGCCCCCGTGGGCGTTACAGGATGGGCACTTATTATGCTTGTCTTAGTCCTGGCATGATTGTGTTTGGGGGGGACTGGGCGCATGAAGGTCCGGAGGGGTCCTTGGGGTCGGAGAAGGAGCCTCTCCCCGGGGCGGCCTGAGAAGCCAGGCGTGTTCACCGTCTCTGGGAGAGACGCCCCTGGGGCTTCTGGGCTGTTGCTCACGTGAAAGTGAGGGGTTCTTGAGCAAATGAGGGAAACCGCCGTGCTTTCGCTAATTTCTCCAGTTGTTACCTGCCCTTTTTAGGCACAAGGACAAAGTCTCAGAGAAGGGCTCAAGGCTGCTGGTGGCAGGGCCAGACTTCACGCCCAGCCCGTCTCATTCCAGGGACCAATAAACACAGGAAGCCATGCGTTGAGTACAAAGAAAGGAAATTGGGGGAAGACTCCTGTGAGTTACTCATTTTTTTAAAAGATTTTTTTATTTATTTATTGACAGAGAGAGAGATCACAAGTAGGCAGAGAGGCAGGCAGAGAGAGGGAGGAGGAAGCAGGCTCCCTGCTGAGCAGAGAGCCCGATGCGGGCCTCGATCCCAGGACCCTGAGATCATGACCTGAGCTGAAGGCAGAGGCTTTAAACCACTGAGCCACCCAGGCGCCCAAGTTACTCATTTTTAAATCGTTTTTTATTAAGCACGTCCTCCCTTACCCCAGGGCAGGCCCAGGGCTCACGATGGTAGTGAGCTTGCTGCTGTTTGCTTTTCCTGAAAGGGGAGAGAGCAGGTCTCCCTGAGCCCAGCCCACTGGCTGCCTGGGAGTCTGAGAGGGCAGGCCTCCCCCTCACAGGGGTCATAAGGACATTTCTGGAAGAGCGTCCCTGGGCTCAAATCCCAGCTCCACCTCCACCCCTTACTAGTGAAGTGACCTTGGGCAAATTACCTCTGTTGGCCTCAGTCACCCCATCTGTAAAATGGGGAGAATAGTACCTACCTCACAGGGTTGTTCCAAAGTTTAAATAAATTAATATTTGTAAAGAACATAAAACAGTGACTGGCATATAGCAAGTCCTACATCAGCATTTGCTTAAACACACACACACACACGCACACACACACACACACACAAACACACACATGTAGTTGTCAGAAAATGTTTGAGAGTAACTTGGGCAGTGCCTACCGAACTTTTAAATGAGCAACAATGCCGTTGTGTGGAATCTATTGATAGGCACACTTGCACAGATTCATGATACATATTGAAGAATGTTGTCTGTAGCATTATTTGTGAGGACAACCCCCCTCCAAAAAAAACCCCAAACTGGGAAACAATACAGATGTTTATCCAGAGGAGGGTAGTTAAATAAGTGAGCATAAGCCCACAAGTGGGAGAAAAGAATGAGTTCCATATATTCTGTTGAGTCATCTGAAATTGCTAACATTTGGCCATTTTTCAGTTACGAGCTGGAAACACGGCAATCTCAGATGCTTCAGTCTGAGAGGAGGCCCTTGTATGAGAGCAGACTGGGCTACAGAAACAAACAGACTTGCACATGTTTGCAGCCGGGAGTCACAGTCCCAGGTTGCGGATGGATGTGAGATAAGTAAAGGCGGAGGGGGGCTCGCCTCTCTTCCGTGCTTCGGGGACCTGGGCTCTGGAAGCTTCCAACATCTTCGGTTGGTGTGTCTCCAAGGTTGTTGCATTGCGTTTCCCAGCAGGAAGAGGAGCGGCCTGTGACCCAGGCCTGGAAGGGGCACCCTCAATAAATAGATATTTATTGAGCTATCTCCCGGAGGCCCCTGGTGCAGCTGAGTTCCAATGGTGTTCCCGGGAAACTTGCCTGGTGATGGTGGCAGAGGGTATCTCCCCACATACAGTGGGCCGTTGACATCCCACCAACGCCAAAGTTGGGTAGAAATTCCTGACCTGTAGCAGAATCATTTTCAGCCTGTCTCTGTCTCTCTCTGTCTGCAGATTGCTCTTGGAACCTAACCACATGTTTCAGGAACCCAAGCCACCTGGAGAGGCTACAAGTGGGGTTTCAGTGATAGCCCCAATGGGACCCCGGGGGACAACCAGCGTCAACCGCCCGAAGTGACTGAGTGAGTGACCCTCTGATGATTCCCGCCCCAGACCCTGTGCGGCAGAGATCATTCATGCCTGCAGTCTTCTTTCCTGACCCACAGAAATCCTGAGAAGTAGCAAATAATGATGGTATTTCATAATGATGGCTGTTTCAAGCTACTAGATTTTCGGGGCAGTTTGTTACATTACAGTGAATGACTAGGACAGTCACCGCCCGTTTATTGGTTGCTTCCCTTTCTTTACCTTCTTCTTCTTCTTTTTTTTTTTTTAAGATTTTATTTATTTATTTGACAGAGAGAGAGGGATCACAAGTAGGCAGAGAGGCAGGCAGAGAGAGAGGAGGAAGCAGGCTCCCTGCTGAGCAGAGAGCCTGATGCAGGCCTTGATCCCAGGACCCCGAGATCATGACCTGAGCCGAAGGTAGAGGCTTTAACCCACTGAGCCACCCAGGCTCCCTCTTTATCTTCTTTCCCTACTTCCTTTCTGGCTTTCCGTGGATCACCTCACGGACCAGCACCTGCCTTCCAGTGCCCGTCTCAGGATCTGTTTCTGGGGGAATCCCAGCAAACGGACATGTTATTTCAAAAAGATACAGGCAAGGAAGTGACCAATGGAAAATTATCAAGTGCTGTTTTCTGGATGGGTTTGAGAACGTTTTATTCAATACGTCTGAATTATTTACATTTTAAGCAGTTTTTATTGTAATTTTTAAAAATACAAAAATTGCCCATAAAATCAGAGTCAGGTCTCAAGAGACCAATGGGCAGAGTAAGTTGACCCGAGGAAAAGGGCAAGCTTCTGACGTCGGCTCCCCGGGGAGCTGAGCTGGATGGGGCCCACCCTTCCCCCTCCTCCTCCTCCTCTCTTCTCCTCCTTCATCTGTATGCTTTACATAAACTAAGAAAGTCGTGGTATAGAAACGTAACATACAATTTACCATTTAACTGTTTTAAGCGTACAGTTCGGCGGCAAGAAGCCCATTCACACTGTCATGAGACCCTCACCACCAACTGTCTGCAAACTTTTTCATCTCCCCGTGCTGAGACTCTTAGCTCCTAAACGCTACAACACTACCTCCCCATTTCCTCCTCCCCTGGCGCCGGCTCCCCATTTCTTCCTCCCCTGTTCACCGTTCTGTGAACACCATTGCCCCGGAGACCTCATATAAAGGGGAATCTCACGCTCTACTCTTTTGTGTCTGGCTTATTCCACTTGGGGTGGTGGTTTCCGAAGTGGTCCCAGGATCACTCTCATGGCCATGGCCACGGCCACGCTTCCTGGCATGAGACCTGCACCTGCCCTGCACAGGTGTGGCTGGTGGGCGTGGCCGGCGGACATGACGGGCCCAGACACTCCATTCGGGACCAGCTCACCGCGCCTCCCCTTCCCTTCCCCAGTTCTGAGCAGAATCGCCGGGCGAGGGTTAATCAACATTCAGTCATGTTTCCAAGTTTAAATGGAGCATTTGTTTAATTATGTGTAAGTAGCAATACATTGTGGCCATTATCTAAATCACTATTTTATTTCCTGGA